>CAKAJE020001273.1:0-92744 GCA_916610135.2 Macropis europaea | reverse complement strand
ATAAAATTACGCTGAATTCTTATATTAATCATAATACAAGATGACCTGATCGGGTCTCTGATTGCCCTATCCTAGAAGTTTATTATTGCATTTTACTCGTCATTTCGTGCGCTTTAAGGTGCAGCCTATCCCAATACGCGACCTGAAATTAGAGCTACGTAAATTAAACAAATGTGATAGAGATACGACGAATTCTTAAATCAACCATAATATCCGACGATCTAATCGGGTCTCTGATTGCCCCATTCTAGAAGTTTAGTAGTGCACTTTACTCGACATTTCATGCGCTTTAAGATGCCGCTTAGACGAATACGCTATCTGAAGCAGGAGCGACGTAAATTGAACAAATTTGATAGATTTACGCAGAATTCTTATATTAACCATAAAATAATATGATCTATTCGGGACACTGATTGCCCTATCATAGAAGTTTAATAGTGCATTTTACTCGTCATTTCATGCATTTTAAGGTGCCGCCTACCCCAAATACGCTATCTGAAATAGGAGCGACGTAAATTGAACATATGTGATAAAATTACTCTGAATTCTTTTACTAACAATAATATAAAATGATCTAATCGGGTCTCTGATTACCGTATCACTGAAGTTTAGCAGCGCATTTTAATCGGCATCTCATGCCCTTTAAGATTCTGCTTAGCCCAATACGCTATCTGAAATAGGAGCGACGTAAATTGAACAAATGTGATAGAATTTCGCTGAATTCTTATATTAACCATAATATAAAATGATCTATTCGGGTCTCTGATTGCCCTATCATAGAAGTTAATAGTGCATTTTACTCGTCATTTCATGCGTTTTACGGTGCCGCCTATCCCAAAATACGCTATCTGAAATAGGAGCGACGTAAATGAACAAATGTGATAAAATTACGCTGAATTCTTATATTAACAATAATATAAAATGATCTAATCGGGTCTCTGATTGCCCAATCAAAGAAGTTTAGTAGTGCATTATACTCGTTATTTCACGCGCTTTAAGGTGCCGCCTATCCCAATACGCTATCTGAAATAGGGGCGACGTACGTTGAACAAATGTGATAAAATTGAGCTGAATTCTTATATTAACCATAATATATAATGATCTAATCGGGTCTCTGATTGCCCTATCATAGAAGTTTAATAGTGCATTTTACTCGTCATTTCATGCGTTTTACGGTGCCGCCTATCCCAAATACTCTATCTGATATAGGAGCGACGTAAATTGAACAAATGTGATAAAATTACGCTGCATCCTTATATTAATCATAATATAACATGACATAATCGGGTCTCTGATTGCCTTATCCAAGAAGTTTAGTAGTGCATTTTACTCGACATTTCATGCGCTTTATGTTGCCACCTGGCCCAATACGCTATCTGAAATAGGAGCGTCGTAAGTTGAACAAATGTGATAGAATTACGCAGAATTTTTACAATAACCGTAATATAATACGATCAATTCGGGTCTCTGATTGCCCTATCATGGAAGTTTAATGGTGCATTTTACTCGTCATTTCATGCGCTTTAAGGTGCCGCTTAGCCCAATACGCTATCTGAAATAGGGGCGACGTAAATTGAACAAATGTGATAAAATTTCGCTGCATTCTTATATTAACCATAATATAAGATGACCTAATCGGGTCTCTGTTAGCCCTATCCGAGAAGTTTAGTAGTGCATTTCACTCGACATTTCATGCGCTTTAAGATGCCGTCTAGTCCAATACGCTATCTGAAATTGGAGCTACGTAAATTGAACAAACGTGATAGAATTACGCAGAATTCTTATATTAACCATAATATAACACGATATATACGGTTCTCTGATTGACCTATCATAGAAGTTTAATAGTGCATTCTACTCGTCATTTCATGCGCTTTAAGGTGCCGCTTAGCCCAATACGCTATCTGAAATAGGAGCGACGTAAATGGAACAAATGCGATAGAATTTCTCTGAATTCTTAAATTAACCATAATATGAAATGATCTAATCGGGTCTCTGTTTGCCCTACCCTAGAAGTTTAATAGTGCATTTTACTCTATATTTCATGCGCTTTAAGGTGCCGCCTAGCCCAATACGCTATCTGAAATAGGAGCGACATAAATTGAACAAATGTGATAAATTACGTTGAATTCTTATATTAACAATAATACAAAATGATCTAATCGGGTCTCTGATTGCACTGTCATAGAAGTTTACTGCTGCATTTTACTCGACATTTCATGCGCTTTAAGATGCCACCTAGCCCAATACGCTATCTGAAATAGGAGCGACGTAAATTGATCAAATGTGATAAAATTACGCTGAATTCTTATATTAAAAATAATATAAAATGATCTAATCGGGTCTCTGATTGCCCTATAAAAGAAGTTTAGTAGTGCATTATACTCGTTAGTTCATGCGCTTTAAGATGCCGCCTATCCCAATACGCTATCTGAAATAGGGGCGACGTAAATTGAACAAATGTGATAAAATTAAGCTGAATTCTTGTATTAACCATAATATAAAATGATCTAATCGGTCTCTGCTTGCCCTATCATAGAAGTTTAATAGTACATTTTACTCGTCATTCCATGCGCTTTAAGGTGCCGCTTAGCCCAATGCGCTATCTGAAATAGGAGCGACGTAAATTGAACAAATGTGATAGAATTACGCAGAATTCTAATATTAACCATAATTTAAAATGACCTATCGGATCTCTGATTGCCCTATCAGAGAAGTTTAGTAGTGCATTTTACTCGACATTTCATGCGCTTTAAGATGCCGCCTCACCCAATACGCTATCTGAAATAGGAGCGACGTAAATTGAACAAATGTGATAGAATTACGTAGAATTCTTATATTAACCATATTTAAAATGATCTAATCGGGTGTCTGATTGCCCAATCATAGAAGGTTAGTAGTGCATTTTACTCGACATTTCATGCGCTTTAAGATGCCACCTAGCCTAATAGATTATCTGAAATAGGGGCAACGTAAATTGAAAAAGGTGATAAAATGACGCTAAATTCTTATATTAAGAATAATATAAAATGATCTAATCGGGTCTCGATTCCCTATCCTGGAAGTTTAGTATTGCATTTTACTCGTCATTTCATGCGCTTTAAGGTGCAGCCTATCCCAATACGCTATCTGAAATTAGAGCTACGTAAATTAAACAAATGTGATAGAGTTACGACGAATTCTTAAATTATCCATAATATACGACGATCTGATCGGGTCTCTGATTGCCCTATCCTAGAAGTTTAGTAGTGCATTTACTCGACATTTCATGCGCTTTAAGATGCCACCTAGCCCAATACGCTATCTGAAATAGGAGCGACGTAAATTGATCAAATGTGATAAAATTACGCTGAATTCTTATATTAAAAATAATATAAAATGATCTAATCGGGTCTCTGATTGCCCTATCAAAGAAGTTTAGTAGTGCATTATACTCGTTAGTTCATGCGCTTTAAGATGCCGCCTATCCCAATACGCTATCTGAAATAGGGGCGACGTAAATTGAACAAATGTGATAAAATTAAGCTGAATTCTTGTATTAACCATAATATAAAATGATCTAATCGGGTGTCTGATTGCCCAATCATAGAAGGTTAGTAGTGCATTTTAGTCGACATTCCACGCGCTTTAAGATGCCGCCTAGCCCAACACGCTGTCTGAAATTGGAGCGACGTAAATTGAACAAATGTGATGGAATTACGGTGCATCCTTATATTAATCATAATATAAGATGACGTAATCGGGTCTCTGTTTGCCCTACCCTAGAAGTTTAATAGTGCATTTTACTCGACATTTCATGCGCTTTAAGATGCCGCTTAGACGAATACGCCATCTGAAGCAGGAGCGACGTAAATTGAACAAATGTGATAGAATTATGCAGAATTCTTATATTAACCATGATATAATATGATTTATTCGGGTCTCTGATTGCCCTATCAAAGAAGTTTAGTAGTGTATTATACTCGTTATTTCATGCGCTTTGAGGTGCCGCCTATCCCAATACGCTATCTCACATAGGGGCGACGTAAATTGAACAAATGTGATAAAATTAAGCTGAATTCTTATATTAACCATAATATAAAATGATCTAATCGGGTCTCTGATTGCCCTATCATAGAAGGTTAGTAGTGCATTTTACTCCTCATTCCACGCGCTTTAAGATGCCGCCTAGCCCAATACGCTCTCTGAAATAGGAGCGACGTAAATTGAACAAATGTGATAGAATTACGCTGAATTCTTATATTAAGCGCAATATAAAATGATCTAATCATGTCTCTGTTTGCCTTACCCAAGAAGTTTGATAGTGCATTTTACTCGCCATTTCATGCGCTTTGAGATGCCGCTTAGCCCAATACGCTATCTGAAATAGGAGCGACGTAAATTGAACAAATGTGATAGAATTACGCTGAATTCTTATATTAACCGTAATATAAAATGATCTAATCGGGTCTCTATTTCCATTACCCTAGAAGTTTAGTAGTGCATTTTACTCGCCATTTCATGCGCTTTGAGATGCCGCGTAGCACGATACGCTATCTGAAATAGGAGCGACGTAAGTTGAACAAATGTGATAGAATTACGCTGATTCTTATATAATCATAATATAAGATGATCTAATCGGGTCTCTGATTGCCCTATCCTAGAAGTTTAGTAGTGCATTTTACTCGACATTTCATGCGCTTTAAGATGCCGCTTAGACGAATACGCTATCTGAAGCAGGAGCGACGTAAATTGAACAAATTTGATAGAAGTACGCAGAATTCTTATATTAACCATAAAATAATATGATCTATTCGGGTCACTGATTGCCCTATCATAGAAGTTTAATAGTGCATTTTACTCGTCATTTCATGCATTTTAAGGTGCCGCGTATCCCAAATACGCTATCTGAAATAGGAGCGACGTAAATTGAACATATGTGATAAAATTATTCTGAATTCTTTTATTAACAATAATATAAAATGATCTAATCGGGTCTCTGATTACCGTATCACTGAAGTTTAGCTGTGCATTTTAATCGGCATCTCATGCCCTTTAAGATTCTGCTTAGCCCAATACGCTATCTGAAATAGGAGCGACGTAAATTGAACAAATGTGATAGAATTACACTAAATTCGTATATTAATCATAATATAAGATGACCTAATTGGGCCTCTGATAGCCCTATCCTAGAAGCTTAGTAGTGCATTTTACTCGACATTTCATGCGCTTTAAGATGCCGCCTCGCCCAGTACGCTATCTGTAATAGGAGCGACGTAAATTGAACAAATGTGATAGAATTACGCAGGATTCTTATATGAACCATAATTTAAAATGATCTAATCGGGTCTCTGATTGCCCTGTCATTGAAGTTTAATAGTGTATTTTACTCGTTATTTCATGCGCTTTAAGGTGCCGCCTAGCACAAAACGCTATGTGAAAATGGAGCTGCGTAAATTGAATAAATGTGATAGAGTTACGCAGAATTCTTATATTAACCATGACATAAAATGATCTAATCGGTTCTCTGATTGCCCTATCATAGAAGTTCAACAGTGCATTTTACTCGTCATTTCATGCGCTTTAAGGTGCCGCCTAGCGCAATACGCTATCTGGAATAGGAGCGACATAAATTGAACAAACGTGATAGAATTACGCAGAATTCTTATATAAACCATAATGTAAAATGATCACATCGGGTCTCTGATTGCCCTATCAAAGAAGTTTAGTACTGCATTTTACTCGTCATTCCATGCGCTTTAAGGAGCCTCTTAGCCCTATACGCTATCTGAAATAGGAGCGACGTAAATTGAACAAATGTGATAGAATTACGCAGAATTCTTATATTAACCATAATACAAAATTATCTCATCGGGTCTCTGATTCCCCTATCATAGAAGTTTAATAGTGCATTTTACACGACATTTCATGCGCTTTAAGATGCCGCCTCGCGGAATACGCTATCTGAAATAGGAGCGACGTAAATTGAACAAATGTGATAGAATTACGCAAGAATTCTTATATTAACCATAATTTAAGATGATCTAATCGGGTCTCTGATTGCCCTATCACAGAAGTTCAGTAGTGCATTTACTCGACATTTCATGCGCTTTAAGGTGCCGTCGAGCCCAACCGCTATCTGAAATTGGAGCTGCGTAAATTGAATAAATGTGATAGAGTTACGCAGAATTCTTGTATTAACCATAATATAAAATGATCTAATCGTGTCTCTGTTTGCCCTATCGTAGAAGTTTAATAGTGGATTTTACTCGTCACATCATGCGCTTTAAGGTGCCGCCTAGCCCAATACGCTATCTGAAATAGGAGCGACATAAATTGAACAAATGTGATAAAATTACGTTGAATTCTTATATGAAACAATAATACAAAATGATCTAATCGGGTCTCTGATTGCACTATCATAGAAGTTTACTAGTGCATTTTACTCGACATTTCATGCGCTTTAAGATGCCACCTAGCCCAATACGCTATGTGAAATAGGGGCGACGTAAATTGAACAAATGTGATAGAATTACGCAGAATTCTTATATTAAACATAATATAATACGATCTATCCGGGTCTCTGATTGCCCTATCATAGAAGTTTAATAGTGCATTTTACTCGTCATTTCATGCGCTTTAAGGTGCCGCCTAGTCCAATACGCTATCTGAAATAGGAGCGACACAAATTGAACAAATGTGATAGTAGTACGCAGAATTCTTATATTAACCATAATTTAAAATGACCTTGTCGGGTCTGTGATTGCCCTATCCGAGAAGTTTAGCAGTGCATTTTACTCGACATTTCATGCGCTTTAAGGTGCCGTCTAGCCCAATCCGCTATCTGAAATTGGAGCTGCGTAAATTGAATAAATGTGGTAGAGATACGCAGAATTGTTATATTAACCATAATACAAAATGATCTCATCGGGTCTCTGATTGCCCTATCAAAGAAGTTTAGTACTGCATTTTACTCGTCATGCCATGCGCTTTAAGGTGCCGCCAAGCCCAATACGCTATCTGAATTAGGGGCGACGTAAATTGAACAAATGTGATAAAATTACGTTGAATTCTTAAATTAACAATAATATAAAATGATCTAATCGGGTCTCTGATTGCCCTGTCATAGAAGTTTAATAGTGCATTTTACTCGTCAGTCCATGCGCTTTAAGATGTCGCCTATCCCAATACGCTATCTGAACTAGGAGCGACGTAAATTGAACAAATTTGAGAGAATTACGCAAATTCTTATATTAACCATAATATAAAATGATCTAATCGGGTCACTGATTGCCCTGTCATAGATGTTTAATAGTGCATTTTACTCGTCATTCGACGGGCATTAAGAAGCCGCCTTGGCCAATACGCTATCTGAAATAGGAGCGACGTAAATTGAACAAATGTGATAGAATTACGCTGCATCCTTATATTAATCAAAACATAAGATGACCTTATCGGGTCTCTGATTGCCCTATCCCAGAAGTTTAATAGTGCATTGAACTCGACATTTCATGCGCTTTAAGGTGCCGCTTAGCCCAATACGCTATCTGAAATAGGAGCGAAGTAAATTGAACAAATGTGATAGAATTTCGCTGAATTCTTATATTAACCATAATATAGAATAATCTAATCGGGTCTCTGATTGCCCTATCATAGAAGTTCAATAGCGCATTTTACTCGTCATTTCTTGCGCTTTAAGGTGCCGCCTAGCCCAATACGCTACCTGAAGTAGGAGCGACGTAAATTGAACAATTGTGATAGAATTACGCTGCATTCTTATAATAACCATAATACCAAATGACCTAATCGGGTCACGGATTATCCTATCCAAGAAGTTCAGTAGTGCATTTTACTCGTCATTGCATACGCTTTAAGGTGCCGCCTAGGCCAATACGCAATCTGAAATTGGAGCTACGTAAATTGAACAAATGTGATAGAGTTACGACGAATGCTTAAATCAACCATAATATAAGTTGACCTATTCGGGTCTCTGATTGCCCTATCCAAGAAGTTTAGTAGTGCATTTTACTTGACATTTCATGCGCTTTAAGATGCCACCTAGCCCAATACGCTATCTGAAAGAGGGGCGACGTAAACTGAAAAATGTGATAAAATGACGCTAAATTCTTATATTAAGAATAATATAAAATGATCTAATCGGGTTTCCGATTGCACTATACTAGAAGTTTAGTAGTGCATTTTACACGACATTTCATGCCCATTAACATACCGCTTCGACCAATAAGCTATCTGAAATAGGGGCGACGTAAATTGAAAAATGCGATAAAATGACGCTAAATTCTTATATTAAGAATAATATGAAATGATCCAATCGGGTCTCCGATTGCCCTATCCTAGAGGTTTAGCATTGCATTTTACACGTCATTTCATGCGCTTTAAGGTGCAGCCTATCCCAATACGCGATCTGAAATTAGAGCTACGTAAATTAAACGAATGTGATAGAATTACGCAGAATTCTTATATTAACCATAATATAAAATGGTCTAATCCGGTCTCTGATTGCCCTATCATAGAAGGTTAGTAGTGCATTTTACTCCTCATTCCACGCGCTTTAAGATGCCGCCTAGCCCAATACGCTCACTGAAATAGGTGCGACGAAAATTGAACAAATGTGATAGAATTACGCTGCATCCTTATATTAATCATAATATAACAAGACCTAATCGGTCCTTTGATTGCCCTATCCAAGAAGTTTAGTAGTGCATTTTACACGACATTTCATGCGCTTTAAGATGCCATCTAGCCCAATACGCTATCTGAAATAGGGGCGACGTAAATTGAACAAATGTGATAAAATTACGCTGAATTCTTATATTAACAATAATATAAAATTATCTAATCGGGTCTCAGATTGCCCTATCATAGAAGTTTAATAGAGCATTTTACTCGTCATTTCATGCGCTTTAAGGTACCGCTTAACACAATACGCTTTCTGAAAAAGGAGCGACGTAAATTGAACAAATGTGATAGAATTTCGCTGAATTCTTATATTAATCATAATATAAGATGACCTAATCGGGTCTCTGATTGCCCTATCCAAGAAGTTTAGTAGTGCATGTTACTCGACATTTCATGCGCTTTAAGCTGCCAGATATCCCGATACGCTATCTGAAATAGGGGCGACGTAAATTGAAAAATGTGATAAAATGACGCTAAATTCTTATATTATGAATAATATAAAATGATCTAATCGGGTCTCCGATTGCCGTATCCTAGAAGTTTAGTAGTGCAGTTTACTCGACATTTCATGCCCATTAACATGCCACTTAGACCAATACGCTATCTGAAATAGGAGCGACGTAAATTGAACAAATGTGATAGAATTACGCTGAATTCTTATATTAACCATAATATAAAATGATCTAATCGGATCTCTGATTGCCGTATCATAGAAGTTTAATAGTGCATTTTACTCGACATTTCATGCGCTTTAAGGTGCCGCTTAGCCCAATACATTATCTGAAATTGGAGCTACACAAATTGAACGAGTGTGATAGAGTTTCGCTGAATTCTTAAAATAACCATAATATAAAGTGATCTGATCGGGTCTCTGTTTGCCGTACCCTAGCAGTTGAGTAGTGCATTTTACTCGTCATTTCATGCGTTTTAAGACGCCGCCTAGCCCAATACGCTATCTAAAATAGGAGCGACGTAAATTGAACAAATGTGATAGAATTACGATGCTTTCTTATATTAACAATAATATAAAATGATCTAATCGGGTCCCTGATTGCCCTATCATAGAAGTTTAATAGTGCATTTTACTCGACATTTCATGCGCTTTAAGGTGCCGCTTAGACCAGTACGCTATCTGAAATAGGAGCGACGTAAATTGAACAAATGTGATAGAATTTCGCTGAATTCTTATATTAACCATAATTTAAAATGATCTAATCGGGTCTTTGATTGCCCTATCGTAGAAGTTTTGTAGTGCATTTTACTTGAAATTTCATGCGCTTTAAGATGCCACCTAGCCCAAAACGCTATCTGAAATAGGGGCGACGTAAATTGGACAAATGTGATAGAATCTCGCTTAATCCTTTTATTAACCATAATGTAAAATGATCTAACCGGGTCTCTGATTGCCCGATCATAGAAGTTCAATCGTACATTTTACTCGTCATTCCATGCGCCTTAAGCTGCCGCCTAACCCAATACGCTAGCCGAAATATGAGCATCGTAAATTGAACAAATGTGATAGAATTACACTGAATTCTTATATTAACAATAATATAAAATGATCAAAACGGGTCTCTGATTGCCCTATCATAGAAGTTTAAGAGTGCATTTTACTCGCCATTTCATTCCATTTAAGGTGCCGCCTAGCCCAATATACTATCTGAAATAGGAGCGTCGTAAATTGAACAAATGTGATAGAATTACGCTGCATTCTTATATTAATCATAATATAAGATGACTTAATCGGGTCTCAGATTGCCCTATCCGAGAAGTTTAGTAGTGCATTTTGCTCGATATTTCATGCGCCTTAAGATGCCGTCTAGCCCAATACGCTATCTGAAATTGGCGCTACATAAATTGAACAAGTGTGATAGAGGTTCGCTGAATTCTTAAATTAACCATAATATAAAATGATCTTATCGGCTCACGGTTTGCCCTACCCTAGAAGTTTAATAGTGCATTTTGCTCATCATTTTATGCGCTTTACGGTGCCGTCTAGCCCAGTCCGCTATCTGAAATTGGACCTACGTAAATTGAACAAATGTGATAGAATTACGCAGAATTCTTATATTGAACATAATATAAAATGATCTAATCGGGATTCTGTTTGCCCTACCCTAGAAGTTTAATAGCACATTTTACTCGACATTTCATTCGCTTTAAGATGCCACCTAGCCCAATACGCTCTCTGAAATATGGGCGACGTAAATTGAACTAATGTGATAGAATTACGCTGCATTCTTATATTAATCATAATATAAGATGACTTAATCGGGTCTCAGATTGCCCTATCCGAGAAGTTTTGTAGTGCATTTTACTTTTCATTTCATGCGCTTTAAGGTGCCGCTTAGCCCAATAAGCTATCTGAAGTAGGAGCGACGTAAATTGAAGAAATGTGATAGAATTACGCAGCATTCTTATATTAACCATAATATGAAATGATCTAGTGGGGTGTCTGTCTGCCCTATCCTAGAAGTTTAGCTGTGCATTTTACTCGTCATTTCATGCGCTTTGAGATGCCGCTTAGCACAGTACGCTATCTGATATAGGAGCGACGTAAATTGAACAAATGTGATAGAATTTCATTGAATTCTTATATTAACCACAATATAAAATGATCTAATTGGGTCACTGATGGCCGTATCCGAGAAGGTTAGTAGTGCATTTTATTCGCCATTTCATGCGCTTTAAGATGACGCCCGGTTCAATACGATATCTGATGTAGGAGCGACGTGATTTGGACAAATGTGATAGAGTTACGATGAATTCTTAAATTAGCAATAATGTAAGATGATCTAATCGGGTCTCTGATTGCCCTATCCTAGAAGATTTGTAGTGCATTTTACTCGTGATTTCATGCGCTTTAAGGTGTCGCCTATCCCAATACGCTATCCGAAATTGGAGCTACGTGAATTGAACAAATGTGATAGAATTACGACGAATTCTTAAATTAGGTATAATATAAGATGATCTAATCGCGTCTCTGACTGCCCTATCATAGAAGTTTGATAGTGCATTTTACTCGTCATTCCATGCGCTTCAAGGTGCCGCCTAGCCCAATACGCTAACTGGAATTGGAGCTACGTAAATTGAACAAGTGTGTTAGAGTTTCGCTGAATTCGTAAATTAACCATAATATAAAATGATATAATAGGGTCTCTGTTTGCACTACCCTAGCAGTTTAATAGTGCATTTTACTCGACATTTCATGCGCTTTAAGATGCCACCCAGTCCAATACGCTATCTGTAATAGGGGCGACGTAAATTGAACAAATGGGATAAAATTACGTTGAATTCTTATATTAACAATAATATGAAATGATCTAATCGGGTCCCTGATTGCTCTATCATAGAAGTTTGATAGTGCATATTACTCGTCATTTCATGCGCTTTAAGGTCCCGCTTAGCCCAATACGCTATCTGAAATAGGAGCGACGTAAATTGAGCAAATGTGGTTCAAATACGCTGCATTCTTATATTAACCATAATATAAAATGATCTAATCTGGTCTCCGATTGCCCTATCCGAGAAGGTTAATAGCGCATTTTACTCGTCATTTCATTCGCTTTAAGGTGCCGCCTAGCCCAATACGCTATTTGAAATTGGAGCTACGTAAATTGAACAAGTGTAATAATGTTTCGCTGAATTCTTAAATTAACCATAATATAAAATGATCTAATCGCGTCTCTGATTGCCCTATCATAGAAGTTTGATAGTGCGTTTTACTCGTCATTCCATGCGCTCTAAGGTGCCGCCTAGCCCAATACGCTAACTGAAATTGAAGCTACGTAAATTGAACAAGTGTGATAGAGTTTCGCTGAATTCTTAAATTAACCATAATATAAAATGACATAATCGGGTCTCTGTTTGCACTACCCTAGCAGTTTAATAGTGCATTTTACTCGACATTTCTTGCGCTTTAAGATGCCACCCAGCCCAATACGCTTTCTGTAATAGGGGCGACGTAAATTGAACAAATGGGATAAAACTACGTTGAATTCTTATATTAACAATAATATGAAATGATCTAATCGGGTCTCTGATTGCCCTATCATAGAAGTTTAATAGTGCATTTTGCTGGGCATTTCATGCGCGTTAAGGTGCCGCTTATCCCAATACGCTATCTGAGTTAGGAGCGACGGAAATAGAACAAACGTGATAGAATTACGCTGGATTCTTATATTAATCATAATATAAGATGATCTAATCGGGTCTCTGGTTGCTCTATCCTAGATGTTTAGTAGTGCATTTTACTCGAAATTTCATGCGCCTTATGATGCCGCATAGCCCAATACGCTATCTGAAATACGGGCAACGTAAATTGAACAAATGCGAAAAAAGTACGGTGAATTCTTATATTAACAATAATATAAAATGATCAAATCGGGTCTCTGATTGCCCTATCATAGAAGTTTAATAGTTCATTTTACACGAAATTTCATGCGCTTTAAGGTGCCGCTTAGCACAATACGCTATCTGAAATAGGAGCGACGTAAATTGAACAAATGTGATAGAATTTCGCTGAATTCTTGTATTAACCATAATATATAATGATATAAACGTGTCTCTGATTGCCCTATCGTAGAAGGTTAGTAGTGCATTTCAATCGAAATTTCGTGCGCTTCAAGATGCCGCTTAGCCCAATACGCTACCTGAAGTAGGAGCGACGTAAATTGAACAAACGTGATAGAATTACGCAGAATTCTTATATTAACCATAATATAATATGGTCTATTCGGGTCTCTGATTGCCCTATCATAGAAGTTTAATAGTGCATTTTACTCGTCATTGCATGCGCTCTAAGGTGTCGCCTAGCCCAAATCGCTGTCTGAAATAGGGGCGACGTAAATTGAACAAATGTGATAAAATTACGCTGAATTCCTATATTAACAATAATATAAAATGATCTAATCTGGTCTCTGATTGACCTCTCATAGAACTTTAACAGTGCATTTTGCTCATCATATCATGCGCTTTACGGTGCCGCCTAGCCCAGCCCGCTATCTGAAATTGGAGCTACGAAAATTGAACAAATGTGATAGAATTACGCAGAATTCTTATATTGAACATAATATAAAACGATCTAATCGGGAATCTGTTTGCCCTACCCTAGAAGTTTAATAGCGCATTTTACTCGACATTTCATTCGCTTTAAGATGCCACCTAGCCCAATACGCTCTCTGAAATATGGGCGACGTAAATTGAACAAATGTGATAAAATTACGCCGAATTCTCATAATAACAATAATATAAAATGATCTAATCGGGGCTCTGATTGCCCTATCATAGAAGTTTAATAGTGCATTGTACTCGCCATTTGATGCGCTATAAGGTGCCACTTAGCCCAATACGCTATCTGAAATAGGAGCGACGTAAATTGAACAAATGTGATAGAATTACGCAGAATTCTTATATTAACCATAATTTAAAGTGATCTAATCGGGTCTCTGATTGCCCTATCGTAGAAGTTGAATAGTGCATTTTACTCGTCACTTCATGCGCTTTAAGGTGCCGCCTAGCCCAATAGGCTATCTGAAATTGGAGCTACGTAAATTGAACAAGTGTGATAGAGTTTCGCTGAATTCTTAAATTAAACATAATATAAAATGATCTAATCGGCTCTCTCCTTGCCCGACCCCAGAATTATAATAGTGCATTTTACTCGACGTTTCATACGCTTTATGATGCAACCTAGCCCAATACGCTATCAGAAATAGGGGCGACGTAATTTGAACAAATGTGATAAAATTACGATGCATTCTTATATTAACAATAATATAAAATGATCTAATCGGGTCCCTGATTGCCCTATCATAGAAGCTTAATAGTGCATTTTACTCGACATTTCATGCGCTTTAAGGTGCCGCCTAGCCCAATACGCTATCTGCAATTGGAGCTACGTAAATTGAACAAATGTGATAGAGTTTCGCTGAATTCTTAAATTAACCATAATATGAAACGATCAAATCGGGTCTCTGTTTGCCCTACCCTACAAGTTTAATAGTGCATTTTACTCGACATTTCATGCGCTTTAAGATGCCGCGTATCCCAATACGCTATCAGAAATAGGGGCGACATAATTTGAACAAATGTGATAAAATTACGATACATTCTTATATTAACAATAATATAAAATGATCTAATCGGGTCCCTGATTGCCCTATCATAGAAGTTTAATAGTGCATTTTACTCGACATTTCATGCGCTTTAAGGTGCCGCTTAGACCAGTACGCTCTCTGAAATATGGGCGACGTAAATTGAACAAATGTGATAAAATTACGCCGAATTCTCATAATAACAATAATATAAAATGATCTAATCGGGTCTCTGATTGCCCTATCATAGAAGTTTAATAGTGCATTGTACTCGCCATTTGATGCGCTATAAGCTGCCACTTAGCCCAATACGCTATCTGAAATAGGAGCGACGTAAATTGAACAAATGTGATAGAATTACGCAGAATTCTTATATTAACCATAATTTAAAGTGATCTAATCGGGTCTCTGATTGCCCTATCGTAGAAGTTGAATAGTGCATTTTACTCGTCACTTCATGCGCTTTAAGGTGCCGCCTAGCCCAATACGCTATCTGAAATTGGAGCTACGTAAATTGAACAAGTGTGATAGAGTTTCGCTGAATTCTTAAATTAAACATAATATAATATGATCTAATCGGCTCTCTCCTTGCCCGACCCCAGAATTATAATAGTGCATTTTACTCGACGTTTCATACGCTTTATGATGCAACCTAGCCCAATACGCTATCAGAAATAGGGGCGACGTAATTTGAACAAATGTGATAAAATTACGATGCATTCTTATATTAACAATAATATAAAATGATCTAATCGGGTCCCTGATTGCCCTATCATAGAAGCTTAATAGTGCATTTTACTCGACATTTCATGCGCTTTAAGGTGCCGCCTAGCCCAATACGCTATCTGCAATTGGAGCTACGTAAATTGAACAAATGTGATAGAGTTTCGCAGAATTCTTAAATTAACCATAATATGAAACGATCAAATCGGGTCTCTGTTTGCCCTACCCTACAAGTTTAATAGTGCATTTTACTCGACATTTCATGCGCTTTAAGATGCCGCGTATCCCAATACGCTATCAGAAATAGGGGCGACATAATTTGAACAAATGTGATAAAATTACGATACATTCTTATATTAACAATAATATAAAATGATCTAATCGGGTCCCTGATTGCCCTATCATAGAAGTTTAATAGTGCATTTTACTCGACATTTCATGCGCTTTAAGGTGCCGCTTAGACCAGTACGCTATCTGAAATAGGAGCGACGTAAATTGAACAAATGCGATAGAATTTCGCTGAATTCTTATATTAACCATAATATAAAATGATCTAATCGGGTCTCTGATTGACCTGTCATAGAAGTTTAATAGTGCATTTTAGTCGCCATTTCATGCGCTTTAAGGAGCCGCATAGCCCAATACGCGATGTGAAATAGGAGCGACGTAAATTGTACAAATGTGATAGATTACGCAGAATTCTTATATTAACCATAATATAATACGATCAATTCGGGTCTCTGATCGCCCTATCATAGAAGTTTAACAGTGCATGTTACTCGTCATTTCATGCGCTTTAAGGTGCCGCTTGGCCCAATACGCTATCTGAAACAGAAGCGCCGTAAATTGAACAAATGTGATAGAATTTCGCTGAATTCTTAAATTAACCATGATATAAAATGATCTAATCGGGTCTCTGTTTGCCGTACCCTTGAAGTTCAATAGTGCATTTTACTCGACATTTAATTAGCTTTAATATGCCACCCAGCCCAATACGCTATCTGAAATAGGGGCGACGTAAATTGAACAAATGTGGTAAAATTTCGCTGAATTCTTCTATTAACCATAATATAAGATGACCTAATCGGGTCCCTGATTGCCCTATCCGGGAAGGTTAGTAGTGCATTTTACTCGACATTTCATGAGCTTTAAGATGCCGCCTAGTCCAATGCGCTATCTGAAATTGGAGCTACGTAAATTGCACAAACGTGATAGAATTACGCAGAATTCTTATGTTAGGCATAATATAATACGATCTATTCGGGTCTCTGATTGCCCTATCATAGAAGCTTAATAGTGCATTTTACGAGTCATTTCATGCGCTTTATGGTGCCGCCTAGCCCAATACGCAATCTGAAATAGGAGCGATATAAATTGAACAAATGTGATAAAATTACGTTGAATTCTTATATTAACAATAATATAAAATGATCTAATCGGGTCTCTGATTGCCCTATGATAGAAGTTTAATAGTGCATTTTACTCGACATTTCATGCGCTTTAAGATGCCACCCATCCCAGTACGCTATCTGAAATAGGAGCGACGTAAATTGAACAAGTGTGATAGAATTACGCAGAATTCTTATATTAACCATAATATAGAATGATCTAATCGGGTCTCTGATTGCCCTATCATAGAAGTTTGATAGTCCATTGTACTCGTCATTCCATGCGCTTCAAGGTGCCGCCTAGCCCAATACGCTAACTGAAATTGGAGCTACGTAAATTGAACAAGTGTGTTAGAGTTTCGCTGAATTCTTAAATTAACCATAATATAAAATTATATAATAGGGTCTCTGTTTGCACTACCCTAGCAGTTTAATAGTGCATTTTACTCGACATTTCATGCGCTTTAAGATGCCACCCAGTCCAATACGCTATCTGTAATAGGGGCGACGTAAATTGAACAAGTGTTATAAAGTTTCGCTAAATTCTTAAATTAACCATAATATAAAATGATCTAATCGGGTCTCTGATTACCCTATCATAGAAGTTTAATAGTGCATTTTGCTGGGCATCTCATGCGCTTTAAGATGCCACACAGCCCAATACGCTATCTGAAATTGGAGCTACGTAAATTGAGCAAACGTGATAGAATTACGCAGAATTCTTATATTAACCATAATATAATATGATCTACTCGGGTCTCTGATTGCCCTATCATAGAAGTTTAATAGTGCATTTTACTCGTCATTTCAGGCGCTTTAAGGTGCCGCCTAGCCCACAACGCTATCTGAAATTGGAGCTACGTACATTGAACAAGTGTGATAAAGTTTCGCTTAATTCTTAAATTAACCATCATATAAAATGATCTAATCGGGTCTCTGATTACCCTATCATAGAAGCTGAATAGTTCCTTTTTCTCGTCATTTCATGCGCTTTATGATGCCGCTTAGCCCAATATGCTATCTGAAATAGGAGCGTCGTAAATTGAACAAATGTGATAGAATTTCACTGAATTCTTATATTAACCATAATATAAAATGCTCCATTCGGGTCTCTGATTGCCCTATCATAGAAGTTTAATAGTGCATTTTGCTCGGCATTTCATGCGCATTAAGGAGCCGCTTATCCCAATACGCTTTCTGAAGTAGGAGCGACGGAAATAGAACAAACGTGATAGAATTACGCAGAATTATTATATTAACCATAATATAATATGATCTATTCGGGTCTCAGATTGCCCTATCATGGATGTTTAGTAGTGCATTTTGCTCGTCATTTCATGCGCTTTAAGGTGCCGCCTAGCCCAATACGCTATCTGAAATAGGGGCGACGTAAATTGAACAAATGTGATAAAACTACGCCGAATTCTTAAATTAACCATAATATAAAATGATCTAATCGGGTCTCTGTTTGCCCTACCCTAGAAGTCTAAAAGTGCATTTTACTCGACATTTCATGCGCTTTAAGATGCCACCTAGCCCAATACGCTATCTGAAATTGGAGCTACGTAAATTGAACAAGGGTGATAGAACAACGCTGAATTCTTAAATTAACCATAATATAAAATGATCTAATCGTGTCTCTGTTTGCCGTACCCTGGAATTTTAATAGTGCATTTTACTCGTCATTTCGTGCGCTTTAAGGTGCCACTTAGCCCAATACGCTATCTGAAATAGGAGCGACGTAAATTGAACAAATGTGATAGAAGTACGCTGAATTCTTATATTAATCATAATATAAGATGATCTAACCGGGTCTCTGGTTGCTCTATCCTAGATGGTTAGTAGTGCATTTTACTCGAAATTTCATGCGCGTTAAGATGCCGCATAGCCCAATACGCTATCTGAAATACGGGGAACGTAAATTCAACAAATGTGAAAAAAGTACGGTGAATTCTTATATTAACAATAATATAAAATGATCTAATCGGGTCTCTGATTGCCCTATCATAGAAGTTTAATAGTACATTTTACACGAAATTTCATGCGCTTTAAGGAGCCGCTTAGCACAATACGCTATCTGAAATAGGAGCGACGTAAATTGAACAAATGTGATAGAGTTTCGCTGAATTCTTGTATTAACCATAATATAAAATGATATAAACGGGTCTCTGATTGCCCTATCATAGAAGGTTAGTAGTGCATTTTAATCGACATTTCGTGCGCTTTAAGATGCCGCTTAGCCCAATACGCTACCTGAAGTAGGAGCGACGTAAATTGAACAAACGTGATAGAATTACGCAGAATTCATATATTAACAATAATATAAAATGATCTAATCGTGTCTCAGATTGCCCTACCCTGGAAGTTTAACAGTGCATTTTACTCGACATTTCATGCGCTTTAAGATGCCGCCTAGCTCAATACGCTATCTGAATTAGGGGCGACGTAAATTGAACAAATGTGATGAAATTACGCAGAATTCTTATATTAACCATAATATAATATGATCTATTCGAGTCTCTGATTGCCCTATCATGGAAGCTTAGTAGTGCATTTTACTCGTCATTTCATGCGCTTTAATGTGCCGCCTAGCCCAATACGCTACCTGAAATAGGCGCGACGTAAATTGAACAAATGTGATAGAATTTCGCTGAATTCTTATATTAACCATAATATAAAATGATCTAATCAGGTCTCTGATTGCCCTATCAAAGAAGTGTCGTAGTGCATTTTATTCGTCATTTCATGCGCTTTAAGGTGCCGTCTAGCCCAATCCGCTATCTGAATTTTGAGCTACGTAAATTGAACAAATGTGACAGAGTTACGCAGAATTCTTATATTAACCATAATATAAAATGATCTAATCGGGTCTCTGATTGCCCTGTCATACACGGTTAGCAGTGCATTTCACTCGACATTTCGTGCGCTTTAAGATGCCGCTAAGCCCAATACGCCACCTGAAATTGGAGCGACGTAAATTGAACGAATGTGATAGAATTACACTGAATTCTTATATTCATCATAATATAAGATGATCTAATAGGGTCTCTGACTGCCCTATCCTAGAAGTTTAGTAGTGCATTTTACTCGACATTTCATGCGCTTGAAGATGCCGCTTAGCTCAATACGCTATCTGATATAGGAGCGACGTAAATTGAACAAATGTGATAAAATTACGTTGAATTCTTATATTAACAATAATATTAAATGATCTAATCGGGTCTCTGATTGCCCTACCATAGAATTTTAATAGTGCATTTTACTCGTCATTTCATGCGCTTTATGGTGCAACCTAGCCCAATACGCTATCTGAAATTGGGGCGACGTAAATTTAACAAGTGTGATAGAGTTTCGCTGAATTCATAAATTAACCATAATATAAAATGATCTAATCGGGTCTCTGATTGCCCTATCATAGACGTTTAATAGTGCATTTCACTCGACATTTCATGCGCTTTATGATGCAACCTAGCCCAATACGCTATCTGAAATAGGGGCGACGTAAATTGAACAAATGTGACAGAGTTACGCAGAATTCTTATATTAACCATAATATAAAATGATATAATTGGGTCTCTGATTGCCCAGTCATGGAAGGTTAGTAGTGCATTATACTCGACATTTCGTGCGGTTTAAGATGCCGCTAAGCCCAATACGCCACCTGAAATTGGAGCGACGTAAATTGAACGAATGTGATAGAATTACACTGAATTCTTATATTAATCATAATATAAGATGATCTAATAGGGTCTCTGACTGCCCTATCCTAGAAGTTTAGTAGTGCATTTTACTCGACATTTCATGCGCTTTAAGATGCCGCTTAGCCCAATACGCTATCTGAAATAGCAGCGGCGTAAATTGAACAAATGTGATAAAATTACGTTGAATTCTTATATTAACAATAATATAAAATGATCTAATCGGGTCTCTGATTGCCCTACCCTAGAATTTTAATAGCGCATTGTACTCGTCATTTCATGCGCTTTATGATGCAACCTAGCCCAATACGCTATCTGAAATAGGGGCGACGTAAATTGAACAAATGTGATAAAATTACGCCGAATTCTTATATTAACAATAATATAAAATGATCTAATCGGGTCTCTGGTTGCTCTATCCTGGATGTTTAGTAGTGCATTTTACTCGAAATTTCATGCGCTTTAAGATGCCGCATAGCCCAATACGCTATCTGAAATACGGGCAACGTAAATTGAACAAATGTGAAAAAAGTACGGTGAATTGTTATATTAACAATAATATAAAATGATCTAATCGGGTCTCTGATTGCCCTATCATAGAAGTTTAATAGTGCATTTTACTCGAAATTTCATGCGCTTTATGATGCAACCTAGCCCAATACGCTATCTGAAGTAGGGGCGACGTAAATTGAACAAATGTGATAAAATTACGCCGCCTTCTTATATTAACAATAATATAAAATGATCTAATCGGGTCTCTGATTGCCCTATCATAGAAGTTTAATAGTTCATTTCACTCGAAATTTCATGCGCTTTAAGGTGCCTCTTATCACAATACGCTACCTGAAGTAGGAGCGACGTAAATTGAACAAATGTGATAGAATTTCGCTGAATTCTTAAATTAACCATAATATAAAATGATCTAAGCGGGTCTCTGATTGCCCTATCATAGAAGGTTAGCAGTGCGTTTTACTCGACATTTCGTGCGCTTTAAGATTCCGCTTAGCCCAATACGCTACCTGAAGTAGAAGCGACGTAAATTGAACAAACGTGATAGAATTACGCAGAATTCTTATATTAACCATAATATAAAATGATCTAATCGGGTCTCTGTTTGCCCTAGCCTAGAATTTTAATAGTGCATTTTACTCGTCATTTCATGCGCTTTAAGGTGCCGCCTAGACCAATATACTATCTGAAATAGCAGCTACTTAAATTGAACAAATGGGATAGAATTCCGCAGAATTCTTATATTAACCGTAATATAAAATGATCTAATCGGCTCTCTGTTTGGCCTACCCTAGAAGTTTAATAGTGCATTTTACTCGACATTTCATGCGCTTTAAGATGCCGCTTAGGCCAATACGCTATCTGTAGTAGGAGCGACGTTAATTAAACAAATTTGATAGAATTACGCAGCATTCTTATATTAACCATAATATAATATGATCTATTCGGTTCTCTGATTGCCCTATCAAAGAAGCATGATAGTGCATTTTACTCGTCATTTCATGCGCTTTAAGGTGCCGCATAGCCCAATGCGCTATCTGAAATAGGAGCGACGTAAATTGACGAAATGTGATAGAATTACGCAGAATTCTTATATTAACCATAACATAAAATGATCTAATCGGGTCTCTGATTGCCCTATCATAGAAGTTTAATAGTGCATTTTGCTCGCCATTTCATGCGCTTTTAGGTGCCGCTTATCGCGATACGCTATCTGAAGTTGGAGCGACGTAAATTGAACAAATGTGATAAAATTACGCTGAATTCTTATATTAACAATAATATAAAATGATCTAATCGCGTCTCTGATGACCCTATCATAGAAGTTTGATAGTGCGTTTTACTCGTCATTCCATGCGCTTTAAGGTGCCGCCTAGCCCAATACGCTAACTGAAATTGGAGCTACGTAACTTGAACAAGTGTGATAGAGTTTCGCTGAATTCTTAAATTAACCATAATATAAAATGATCTAATCTGGTCTCTGTTTTCCCTACCCTAGCAGTTTAATAGTGCATTTTACTCGACATTTCATGCGCTTTAAGATGCCACCCAGTCCAATACGCTATCTGTAATAGGGGCGACGTAAATTGAACAAATGGGATAAAATTACGTTGAATTCTTATATTAACAATAATTTGAAATGATCTAATCGGGTCTCTGATTGCCCTATCATAGAAGTTTAATAGTGCATTATACTCGTCATTTCATGCGCTTTAAGGTCCCGCTTAGACCAATACGCTATCTGAAATTGGAGCTACGTAAATTGAACAAACGTGATAGAATTACGCAGAATTCTTATATTAATGAAAACATAAGATGACCATATCGGGTCTCTGATTGCCATATCCGAGAAATTTAGTAGAGCATTTTACTCGACATTTCATGCGCTTTAAGTAGCCGCCTAGACCAATACGCTATCTGTAATAGGAGCGACGTAATTGAACAAATGTGATAGAATTTCGCTGAATTCTTATATTAACCATAATATAAAATGATCTAATCGGGTCTCTGATTGCCCTATCCTAGAAGTTTAGTAGTGCATTTTACTCGTCATTTCATGCGCTTTAAGGTGCCACTTAGCCCAATACGCTATCTGAAATTGGAGCTACGTAAATTGAACAAACGTGATAGAATTACGCAGAATTCTTATATTAACGATAATATAATACGATCTATTCGGGCCTCTGATTGCCCTATCATAGAAGTTTAATAGTGCATTTTACTCGCCACTTCGTGCGCTTTAAAGTGCCGCCTAGCCCAATACGGTATCTGAAATAGGAGCTACATAAATTGAACAAATGTGATAGAATTACGCAGAATTCTTGTATTAACCATAATATAGAACGATCTAATCGGGTCTTTGATTGCCCTATCATAGAAGGATAGTAGTGCATTTTACTCGTTATTCCACGCTCTTTAAGATGCCGCCTAGCCCAATACACTATCTGAAATTGGGGCTACGTAAATTGGACAAGTGTGATAGAGTTTCGCTGAATTCTTAAATTAACCATAATATAAAATGATCTAATCGGGTCTCTGTTTGCCCTACCCTAGAAATTCAATAGTGCATTTTACTCGATATGTCATGCGCTTTAAGATGCTACCTAGCCCAATGCGCTATCTGAAATAGGGGCGACGTAAATTGAACAAATGTGATAAAAGTTCGCTGAATTCTTATTTTAACCATAATATAAGATGACCTAATCGGGTTTCTGATTGCCCCATCCGAGAAGTTTAGTAGTACATTTTACTCGACATTTCATGCGCTTTAAGATGCCGCCTAGCACAATACGCTATCTGAAATTGGAGCTACGTAAATTGAACAAACGTGATAGAATTGCGCAGAATTCTTTTAATAACCATAATATAATACGACCTATTCGGGTCTCTGATTGCCCTATCATAGAAGTTTAATAGTGCATTTTACTCGTCATTTCATGCACTTTAAGGTGCCGCCGAGCGCAATACGCTAACTGAAATAGTAGCGTCATAAATTGAAGAAATGTGATAGAATTACGCAGAATTCTTATATTAACCATAATATTGATTGATCTAATCGGGTCTTTGATTGCCCTATCACAGATGGTTAGTAGTGCATTTTACTCGTCATTCTACGCGCTTTAAGCTGCCGCCTCGCCCAATACGCTATCTGAAATAGGAGCGACGTAAATTGAACAAATGTGATAGAATTTCGCTGAATTCTTAAATTAACCATAATATAAAATGATCTGATCGGGTCTGTGTTTGCCCTACCCTAGAAGTTTAATAGTGCATTTTACACGCCATTTCATGCGCTTTGAGATGCCGCTTAGCCCAATACGCTATCTGAAATAGAAGCGACGTAAATTGAACAAATGTGATAGAATGTTGCTGAATTCTTAAATTAACCATAATATAAAATGATGTAATCGAGTCTCTGTTTGCCTTACCCTAGAAGTTTAATAGTGCATTGTACTCGCCAATTCATGCGCTTTAAGGTGGCGCCTAGCCCAATACGCTATCTGAATTAGGAGCGACGTAAATTGGACAAATGTGATAGAATTATACAGAATTCTTATATTAACCATAACATAAAATGGTCTAATCGGGTCTCTGATTGCCCTATCATAGAAGGTTATGAGTGCATTTTACTCGTCATTCCACGCGCTTTAAGATGCCGCCTAGCCCAATACGGTATCTGAAATAGGAGCGACATAAATTGAACAAATGTGATAGAATTACGCACAATTCTTGTATTAACCATAATATAGAACGATCTAATCGGGTCTTTGATTGCCCTATCATAGAAGGATAGTAGTGCATTTTACTCGTTATTCCACGCTCTTTAAGATGCCGCCTAGCCCAATACGCTATCTGAAATAGGCGCGACGTAAATTGAACAAATGTGATAGAATTTCGCTGAATTCTTATATTAACCATAATATAAAATGATCTAATCAGGTCTCTGATTGCCCTATCAAAGAAGTGTCGTAGTGCATTTTATTCGTCATTTCATGCGCTTTAAGGTGCCGTCTAGCCCAATCCGCTATCTGAATTTTGAGCTACGTAAATTGAACAAATGTGACAGAGTTACGCAGAATTCTTATATTAACCATAATATAAAATGATCTAATCGGGTCTCTGATTGTCCTGTCATACACGGTTAGCAGTGCATTTCACTCGACATTTCGTGCGCTTTAAGATGCCGCTAAGCCCAATACGCCACCTGAAATTGGAGCGACGTAAATTGAACGAATGTGATAGAATTACACTGAATTCTTATATTCATCATAATATAAGATGATCTAATAGGGTCTCTGACTGCCCTATCCTAGAAGTTTAGTAGTGCATTTTACTCGACATTTCATGCGCTTGAAGATGTCGCTTAGCTCAATACGCTATCTGAAATAGGAGCGACGTAAATTGAACAAATGTGATAAAATTACGTTGAATTCTTATATTAACAATAATATTAAATGATCTAATCGGGTCTCTGATTGCCCTACCATAGAATTTTAATAGTGCATTTTACTCGTCATTTCATGCGCTTTATGATGCAACCTAGCCCAATACGCTATCTGAAATTGGGGCGACGTAAATTTAACAAGTGTGATAGAGTTTCGCTGAATTCATAAATTAACCATAATATAAAATGATCTAATCGGGTCTCTGATTGCCCTATCATAGACGTTTAATAGTGCATTTCACTCGACATTTCATGCGCTTTATGATGCAACCTAGCCCAATACGCTATCTGAAATAGGGGCGACGTAAATTGAACAAATGTGACAGAGTTACGCAGAATTCTTATATTAACCATAATATAAAATGATATAATTGGGTCTCTGATTGCCCAGTCATGGAAGGTTAGTAGTGCATTATACTCGACATTTCGTGCGGTTTAAGATGCCGCTAAGCCCAATACGCCACCTGAAATTGGAGCGACGTAAATTGAACGAATGTGATAGAATTACACTGAATTCTTATATTAATCATAATATAAGATGATCTAATAGGGTCTCTGACTGCCCTATCCTAGAAGTTTAGTAGTGCATTTTACTCGACATTTCATGCGCTTTAAGATGCCGCTTAGCCCAATACGCTATCTGAAATAGGAGCGGCGTAAATTGAACAAATGTGATAAAATTACGTTGAATTCTTATATTAACAATAATATAAAATGATCTAATCGGGTCTCTGATTGCCCTACCCTAGAATTTTAATAGCGCATTGTACTCGTCATTTCATGCGCTTTATGATGCAACCTAGCCCAATACGCTATCTGAAATAGGGGCGACGTAAATTGAACAAATGTGATAAAATTACGCCGAATTCTTATATTAACAATAATATAAAATGATCTAATCGGGTCTCTGGTTGCTCTATCCTGGATGTTTAGTAGTGCATTTTACTCGAAATTTCATGCGCTTTAAGATGCCGCATAGCCCAATACGCTATCTGAAATACGGGCAACGTAAATTGAACAAATGTGAAAAAGTACGGTGAATTGTTATATTAACAATAATATAAAATGATCTAATCGGTCTCTGATTGCCCTATCATAGAAGTTTAATAGTGCATTTTACTCGAAATTTCATGCGCTTTATGATGCAACCTAGCCCAATACGCTATCTGAAGTAGGGGCGACGTAAATTGAACAAATGTGATAAAATTACGCCGCCTTCTTATATTAACAATAATATAAAATGATCTAATCGGGTCTCTGATTGCCCTATCATAGAAGTTTAATAGTTCATTTCACTCGAAATTTCATGCGCTTTAAGGTGCCTCTTATCACAATACGCTACCTGAAGTAGGAGCGACGTAATTGAACAAATGTGATAGAATTTCGCTGAATTCTTAAATTAACCATAATATAAAATGATCTAAGCGGGTCTCTGATTGCCCTATCATAGAAGGTTAGCAGTGCGTTTTACTCGACATTTCGTGCGCTTTAAGATTCCGCTTAGCCCAATACGCTACCTGAAGTAGAAGCGACGTAAATTGAACAAACGTGATAGAATTACGCAGAATTCTTATATTAACCATAATATAAAATGATCTAATCGGGTCTCTGTTTGCCCTAGCCTAGAATTTTAATAGTGCATTTTACTCGTCATTTCATGCGCTTTAAGGTGCCGCCTAGACCAATATACTATCTGAAATAGCAGCTACTTAAATTGAACAAATGGGATAGAATTCCGCAGAATTCTTATATTAACCGTAATATGAAATGATCTAATCGGCTCTCTGTTTGGCCTACCCTAGAAGTTTAATAGTGCATTTTACTCGACATTTCATGCGCTTTAAGATGCCGCTTAGGCCAATACGCTATCTGTAGTAGGAGCGACGTTAATTAAACAAATTTGATAGAATTACGCAGCATTCTTATATTAACCATAATATAATATGATCTATTCGGTTCTCTGATTGCCCTATCAAAGAAGCACGATAGTGCATTTTACTCGTCATTTCATGCGCTTTAAGGTGCCGCATAGCCCAATGCGCTATCTGAAATAGAAGCGACGTAAATTGACGAAATGTGATAGAATTACGCAGAATTCTTATATTAACCATAACATAAAATGATCTAATCGGGTCTCTGATTGCCCTATCATAGAAGTTTAATAGTGCATTTTGCTCGCCATTTCATGCGCTTTTAGGTGCCGCTTATCGCGATACGCTATCTGAAGTTGGAGCGACGTAAATTGAACAAATGTGACAAAATTACGCTGAATTCTTATATTAACAATAATATAAAATGATCTAATCGCGTCTCTGATGACCCTATCATAGAAGTTTGATAGTGCGTTTTACTCGTCATTCCATGCGCTTTAAGGTGCCGCCTAGCCCAATACGCTAACTGAATTGGAGCTACGTAACTTGAACAAGTGTGATAGAGTTTCGCTGAATTCTTAAATTAACCATAATATAAAATGATCTAATCTGGTCTCTGTTTTCCCTACCCTAGCAGTTTAATAGTGCATTTTACTCGACATTTCATGCGCTTTAAGATGCCACCCAGTCCAATACGCTATCTGTAATAGGGGCGACGTAAATTGAACAAATGGGATAAAATTACGTTGAATTCTTATATTAACAATAATTTGAAATGATCTAATCGGGTCTCTGATTGCCCTATCATAGAAGTTTAATAGTGCATTATACTCGTCATTTCATGCGCTTTAAGGTCCCGCTTAGACCAATACGCTATCTGAAATTGGAGCTACGTAAATTGAACAAACGTGATAGAATTACGCAGAATTCTTATATTAATGAAAACATAAGATGACCATATCGGGTCTCTGATTGCCATATCCGAGAAATTTAGTAGAGCATTTTACTCGACATTTCATGCGCTTTAAGTAGCCGCCTAGACCAATACGCTATCTGTAATAGGAGCGACGTAAATTGAACAAATGTGATAGAATTTCGCTGAATTCTTATATTAACCATAATATAAAATGATCTAATCGGGTCTCTGATTGCCCTATCCTAGAAGTTTAGTAGTGCATTTTACTCGTCATTTCATGCGCTTTAAGGTGCCACTTAGCCCAATACGCTATCTGAAATTGGAGCTACGTAAATTGAACAAACGTGATAGAATTACGCAGAATTCTTATATTAACGATAATATAATACGATCTATTCGGGCCTCTGATTGCCCTATCATAGAAGTTTAATAGTGCATTTTACTCGCCACTTCGTGCGCTTTAAAGTGCCGCCTAGCCCAATACGGTATCTGAAATAGGAGCTACATAAATTGAACAAATGTGATAGAATTACGCAGAATTCTTGTATTAACCATAATATAGAACGATCTAATCGGGTCTTTGATTGCCCTATCATAGAAGGATAGTAGTGCATTTTACTCGTTATTCCACGCTCTTTAAGATGCCGCCTAGCCCAATACACTATCTGAAATTGGGGCTACGTAAATTGGACAAGTGTGATAGAGTTTCGCTGAATTCTTAAATTAACCATAATATAAAATGATCTAATCGGGTCTCTGTTTGCCCTACCCTAGAAATTTAATAGTGCATTTTACTCGATATGTCATGCGCTTTAAGATGCTACCTAGCCCAATGCGCTATCTGAAATAGGGGCGACGTAAATTGAACAAATGTGATAAAAGTTCGCTGAATTCTTATTTTAACCATAATATAAGATGACCTAATCGGGTTTCTGATTGCCCCATCCGAGAAGTTTAGTAGTACATTTTACTCGACATTTCATGCGCTTTAAGATGCCGCCTAGCACAATACGCTATCTGAAATTGGAGCTACGTAAATTGAACAAACGTGATAGAATTGCGCAGAATTCTTTTAATAACCATAATATAATACGACCTATTCGGGTCTCTGATTGCCCTATCATAGAAGTTTAATAGTGCATTTTACTCGTCATTTCATGCACTTTAAGGTGCCGCCGAGCGCAATACGCTAACTGAAATAGTAGCGTCATAAATTGAAGAAATGTGATAGAATTACGCAGAATTCTTATATTAACCATAATATTGATTGATCTAATCGGGTCTTTGATTGCCCTATCACAGATGGTTAGTAGTGCATTTTACTCGTCATTCTACGCGCTTTAAGCTGCCGCCTCGCCCAATACGCTATCTGAAATAGGAGCGACGTAAATTGAACAAATGTGATAGAATTTCGCTGAATTCTTAAATTAACCATAATATAAAATGATCTGATCGGGTCTGTGTTTGCCCTACCCTAGAAGTTTAATAGTGCATTTTACACGCCATTTCATGCGCTTTGAGATGCCGCTTAGCCCAATACGCTATCTGAAATAGAAGCGACGTAAATTGAACAAATGTGATAGAATGTTGCTGAATTCTTAAATTAACCATAATATAAATGATGTAATCGAGTCTCTGTTTGCCTTACCCTAGAAGTTTAATAGTGCATTGTACTCGCCAATTCATGCGCTTTAAGGTGGCGCCTAGCCCAATACGCTATCTGAATTAGGAGCAACGTAAATTGGACAAATGTGATAGAATTATACAGAATTCTTATATTAACCATAACATAAAATGGTCTAATCGGGTCTCTGATTGCCCTATCATAGAAGGTTATTAGTGCATTTTACTCGTCATTCCACGCGCTTTAAGATGCCGCCTAGCCCAATACGGTATCTGAAATAGGAGCGACATAAATTGAACAAATGTGATAGAATTACGCACAATTCTTGTATTAACCATAATATAGAACGATCTAATCGGGTCTTTGATTGCCCTATCATAGAAGGATAGTAGTGCATTTTACTCGTTATTCCACGCTCTTTAAGATGCCGCCTAGCCCAATACACTATCTGAAATTGGGGCTACGTAAATTGGACAAGTGTGATAGAGTTTCGCTGAATTCTTAAATTAACCATAATATAAAATGATCTAATCGGGTCTCTGTTTGCCCTACCCTAGAAATTTAATAGTGCATTTTACTCGATATGTCATGCGCTTTAAGATGCTACCTAGCCCAATGCGCTATCTGAAATAGGGGCGACGTAAATTGAACAAATGTGATAAAAGTTCGCTGAATTCTTATTTTAACCATAATATAAGATGACCTAATCGGGTTTCTGATTGCCCCATCCGAGAAGTTTAGTAGTACATTTTACTCGACATTTCATGCGCTTTAAGATGCCGCCTAGCACAATACGCTATCTGAAATTGGAGCTACGTAAATTGAACAAACGTGATAGAATTGCGCAGAATTCTTTTAATAACCATAATATAATACGACCTATTCGGGTCTCTGATTGCCCTATCATAGAAGTTTAATAGTGCATTTTACTCGTCATTTCATGCACTTTAAGGTGCCGCCGAGCGCAATACGCTAACTGAAATAGTAGCGTCATAAATTGAAGAAATGTGATAGAATTACGCAGAATTCTTATATTAACCATAATATTGATTGATCTAATCGGGTCTTTGATTGCCCTATCACAGATGGTTAGTAGTGCATTTTACTCGTCATTCTACGCGCTTTAAGCTGCCGCCTCGCCCAAAACGCTATCTGAAATAGGAGCGACGTAAATTGAACAAATGTGATAGAATTTCGCTGAATTCTTAAATTAACCATAATATAAAATGATCTGATCGGGTCTGTGTTTGCCCTACCCTAGAAGTTTAATAGTGCATTTTACACGCCATTTCATGCGCTTTGAGATGCCGCTTAGCCCAATACGCTATCTGAAATAGAAGCGACGTAAATTGAACAAATGTGATAGAATGTTGCTGAATTCTTAAATTAACCATAATATAAAATGATGTAATCGAGTCTCTGTTTGCCTTACCCTAGAAGTTTAATAGTGCATTGTACTCGCCAATTCATGCGCTTTAAGGTGGCGCCTAGCCCAATACGCTATCTGAATTAGGAGCGACGTAAATTGGACAAATGTGATAGAATTATACAGAATTCTTATATTAACCATAACATAAAATGGTCTAATCGGGTCTCTGATTGCCCTATCATAGAAGGTTATTAGTGCATTTTACTCGTCATTCCACGTGCTTTAAGATGCCGCCTAGACCAATATACTATCTGAAATAGCAGCTACTTAAATTGAACAAATGTGACAGAATTGCGCTGAATTCTTATATTAACCATAATATAAAATGATCTAATTGGGTCTCTGATGGCCGTATCCGAGAAGGATAGTAGGGCATTTTATTCGCCATTTCATGCGCTTTAAGAGGCCGTCTAGCTCAATACGATATCTGGTGTAGGAGCGACGTAAATTGACCAAATGTGGTAGAATTACCCAGAATTCTTATAGTAACCCTAATATAATACGATATATTCGGATCTCTGATTGCCCTATCATAGAAGTTTAATAATGCATTTTACTCGTCATTTCATGCGCTTTAAGGTGCCGCCTAGCTCAATACGCTATCTGAAATAGGAGCGACGTAAATTCAACAAATGTGATAGACTTACTCAGAATTCATATATTAACCATAATATAATATGATCTATTCGGGCCTCTGATTGCCCTATCATAGATGGTTAGTAGTGCATTTTATTCGTCACTCCATGCGCTTTAAGATGCCGCCTAGAGCAATATACTATCCGAAATAGGAGCTACGTAAATTGAACAAATGTGACAGAATTGCGCTGAATTCTTAAATTAACCATAATATAAAATGATCTGATCGGGTCTCTGTTTGCCCTACCCTAGAAGATTAATAGTGCATTTTACTCTACATTTCATGCGCTTTAAGATGCCGCCTAGCCCAATACGCTATCTGAAATTGGAGCTACGTAAATTGAACGAACGTGATAGAATTACGCAGAATTCTTATATTAACCATAATATAATACGATCTATTGGGGTCTCTGATTGCCCCATCATAGAAGTTTAATAGTGCATTTTACTCGTCATTTCATGCGCTTTAAGGCGCCGCCTAGCCCAATACGCTATCTGAAATAGGAGCGATATAAATTGAACAAATGTGATAAAATTACGTTGAATTCTTATATGAACAATATCATAAAATGATCTAATCGGGTCTCTGATTGCCCTACCCAAGAAGATTAATAGTGCATTTTGCTCGACATTTCATGCGCTTTAAGATGCCACCTAGCCCAATACGCAATCTGAAATCGGGGCGACGTAAATTGAACAAATGTGATAAAATTTCGCTGAATTCTTAAATTAACCATAATATAAAATGATCTAATCGGGTCCATGCTTGCCCTATCATAGAAGTTGAATAGTGCATTTTCCTCGTCATTTCATGCGCTTTAAGATGCCACCTAGCACAATCCGCTATCTGAAAGAGGGGCGACGTAAATTGAACAAATGTGATAGAATTTCGCAGAATTCTTATATTAAACAAAATATAAAATGATCTAATCGGGTCTCTGATTGCCCTACCCTACAAGTTTAATAGTGCATTTTACTCGCCATTTCATGCGCTTTGAGGTGCCGCTTTGCCCAATACGCTATCTGAAATAGGAGCGACGTAAATTGAACAAATGTGATAGAATTTCGCTGAATTCTTATTTTAACCATAATATAAGATGACCTAATCGGGTCTCTGATTGCCCTGCCCGAGAAGTTTAGTAGTGCATTTTACTCGTCATTTCATGCGCTTTAAGATGCCGCCTAGTCCAATGCACAATCTGAAGTTGGAGCTACGTAAATTGAACGAACGTGATAGAATTACGCAGAATTCTTATATTAATCATAATATAATTCGATCTTTCGGTTCTCCGATTGCCCTATCATAGAAGTTTAATAGTGCATTTTACTCGTCATTTTATGCGCTTTAAGGTGCCGCCTAGCCCAATACGCTATCTGAAATAGGTGCGATATAAATTGAACAAATGTGATAAAATTACGTTGATTTCTTATATGAACAATATCATAAAATGATCTAATCGGGTCTCTGATTGCCCTACCCTAGAAGTTTAATAGTGCATTTTACTCGACATTTCATGCGTTTTAAGATGCCACCTAGCCCAATACGCTATCTGAAATCGGGGCGACGTAAATTGAACAAATGTGATAAAATTTTGCTGAATTCGTATATTAACCATAATATATGATGACCTAATCGGGTCTCTGTTAGCCCTATCCGAGAAGATTAGTAGTGCATCTTACGTGACATTTCATGCACTTCAGGATGCCGCCTAGTCCAATGCGCTACCTGAAGTTGGAGCTACGTAAATTGAACAAACGTGATAGAATTACGCAGAATACTTATATTAACCATAATATAATACGATCTATTCGGTTCTCTGATTGCCCTATCATAGAAGTTTAATAGTGCATTTTACTCGTCATTTCATGCGCTTTAAGGTGCCGCTTAGCCCAATACGCTATCTGAAATAGGAGCGACATAAATTGAACAAATGTGGTAGAATTACGCAGAATTCTTATATTAACCATAATATAATACGATCTAGTCGGGTCTCTGATTGCCCTATCATAGAAGTTTAATAGTGCATTTTGCTCGTCATTTCGTGCGCTTTAAGGTGCCGCCTAGCACAATACGCTATCTGAAATTGGAGCGACATAAATTGAACAAATGTGATAAAATTACGTGGAATTCATATATTAACAATAATATAAAATGATCTAATCGGGTCTCTGATTGCCCTATCATAGAAGTTTAATAGGGCATTTTACTCGTCATTTCATGCGCTTTAAGGTGCCGCTTCGCCCAATACCCTATCTGAAATAGGAGCGACGTAAATTGAACAAATGTTATAGAATTTCGCTGTATTCTTATATTAACCATAATATAAGATGACCTAATCGGGTCTCTGTTAGCTCTATCCGAGAAGATTGGTAGTGCATCTTGCTCGTCATTTCATGCGCTTTAAGATGCCGCCTAGCCCAGTCCGCAATCTGAAATTGGAGCTACGTAAATTGGACAAATGTGACAGAGTTACGCAGAATTCTTATATTAACCATAATATAAAATGACCTAATCGGGTCTCTGATTGCCCTATCATAGAAGTTTAATAGTTCATTTTACTCGCCATTTCATGTGCTTTAAGGTGCCGCCTAGCCCAATACGCTATCTGAAATTGGAGCTACGTAAATTGAACAAGTGTAATAATGTTTCGCTGAATTCTTAAATTAACCATAATATAAAATGATCTAATCGCGTCTCTGATTGCCCTATCATAGAAGTTTGATAGTGCGTTTTACTCGTCATTCCATGCGCTCTAAGGTGCCGCCTAGCCCAATACGCTAACTGAAATTGGAGCTACGTAAATTGAACAAGTGTGATAGAGTTTCGCTGAATTCTTAAATTAACCATAATATAAAATGATATAATCGGGTCTCTGTTTGCACTACCCTAGCAGTTTAATAGTGCATTTTACTCGACATTTCTTGCGCTTTAAGATGCCACCCAGCCCAATACGCTTTCTGTAATAGGGGCGACGTAAATTGAACAAATGGGATAAAACTACGTTGAATTCTTATATTAACAATAATATGAAATGATCTAATCGGGTCTCTGATTGCCCTATCATAGAAGTTTGATAGAGCATTATACTCGTCATTTCATGCGCTTTAACGTCCCGCTTAGCCCAATACGCTATCTGAAATAGGAGCGACGTAAATTGAGCAAATGTGGTTCAATTACGCTGCATTCTTATACTGTCCATAATATAAAATGATCTAATCTGGTCTCCGATTGCCCTATCCGAGTATGTTAATAGCGCATTTTACTCGTCATTTCATTCGCTTTAAGGTGCCGCCTAGCCCAATACGCTATCTGAAATTGGAGCTACGTAAATTGAACAAGTGTTATAAAGTTTCGCTGAATTCTTAAATTAACCATAATATAAAATGATCTAATCGGGTCTCTGATCGCCCTATCATAGAAGTTTAATAGTGGATTTTGCTGGGCATCTCATGCGCTTTAAGATGCCACACAGCCCAATACGCAATCTGAAATTGGAGCTACGTAAATTGAGCAAACGTGATAGAATTACGCAGAATTCTTATATTAACCATAATATAATATGATCTACTCGGGTCTCTGATTGCCCTATCATAGAAGCTTAATAGTGCATTTTACTCGTCATTTCAGGCGCTTTAAGGTGCCGCCTAGCCCAAAACGCTATCTGAAATTGGAGCTACGTAAATTGAACAAGTGTAATAATGTTTCGCTGAATTCTTAAATTAACCATAATATAAAATGATCTAATCGCGTCTCTGATTGCCCTATCATAGAAGTTTGATAGTGCGTTTTACTCGTCATTCCATGCGCTTTAAGGTGCCGCCTAGCCCAATACGCTATCTGAAATTGGAGCTACGTAAATTGAGCAAACGTGATAGAATTACGCAGAATTCTTATATTAACCATAATATAATATGATCTACTCGGGTCTCTGATTGCCCTATCATAGAAGATTAATAGTGCATTTTGCTCGGCATTTCATGCGCGTTAAGGTGCCGCTTATCCCAATACGCTATCTGAGTTAGGAGCGACGGAAATAGAACAAACGTGATAGAATTACGCTGGATTCTTATATTAATCATAATATAAGATGATCTAATCGGGTCTCTGGTTGCTCTATCCTAGATGTTTAGTAGTGCATTTTACTCGAAATTTCATGCGCTTTATGATGCCGCATAGCCCAATACGCTATCTGAAATACGGGCAACGTAAATTGAACAAATGCGAAAAAAGTACGGTGAATTCTTATATTAACAATAATATAAAATGATCAAATCGGGTCTCTGATTGCCCTATCATAGAAGTTTAATAGTTCATTTTACACGAAATTTCATGCGCTTTTAGGTGCCGCTTAGCACAATACGCTATCTGAAATAGGAGCGACGTAAATTGAACAAATGTGATAGAATTTCGCTGAATTCTTGTATTAACCATAATATATAATGATATAAACGGGTCTCTGATTGCCCTATCGTAGAAGGTTAGTAGTGCATTTCAATCGAAATTTCGTGCGCTTTAAGATGCCGCTTAGCCCAATACGCTACCTGAAGTAGGAGCGACGTAAATTGAACAAACGTGATAGAATTACGCAGAATTCTTATATTAACCATAATATAATATGGTCTATTCGGGTCTCTGATTGCCCTATCATAGAAGTTTAATAGTGCATTTTACTCGTCATTGCATGCGCTCTAAGGTGTCGCCTAGCCCAAATCGCTGTCTGAAATAGGGGCGACGTAAATTGAACAAATGTGATAAAATTACGCTGAATTCCTATATTAACAATAATATAAAATGATCTAATCTGGTCTCTGATTGACCTCTCATAGAACTTTAACAGTGCATTTTGCTCATCATATCATGCGCTTTACGGTGCCGCCTAGCCCAGCCCGCTATCTGAAATTGGAGCTACGAAAATTGAACAAATGTGATAGAATTACGCAGAATTCTTATATTGAACATAATATAAAATGATCTAATCGGGTCTCTGATTGCCCTATCGTAGAAGTTGAATAGTGCATTTTACTCGTCACTTCATGCGCTTTAAGGTGCCGCCTAGCCCAATACGCTATCTGAAATTGGAGCTACGTAAATTGAACAAGTGTGATAGAGTTTCGCTGAATTCTTAAATTAAACATAATATAAAATGATCTAATCGGCTCTCTCCTTGCCCGACCCCAGAATTATAATAGTGCATTTTACTCGACGTTTCATACGCTTTATGATGCAACCTAGCCCAATACGCTATCAGAAATAGGGGCGACGTAATTTGAACAAATGTAATAAAATTACGATGCATTCTTATATTAACAATAATATAAAATGATCTAATCGGGTCCCTGATTGCCCTATCATAGAAGCTTAATAGTGCATTTTACTCGACATTTCATGCGCTTTAAGGTGCCGCCTAGCCCAATACGCTATCTGCAATTGGAGCTACGTAAATTGAACAAATGTGATAGAGTTTCGCTGAATTCTTAAATTAACCATAATATGAAACGATCAAATCGGGTCTCTGTTTGCCCTACCCTACAAGTTTAATAGTGCATTTTACTCGACATTTCATGCGCTTTAAGATGCCACGTATCCCAATACGCTATCAGAAATAGGGGCGACATAATTTGAGCAAATGTGATAAAATTACGATACATTCTTATATTAACAATAATATAAAATGATCTAATCGGGTCCCTGATTGCCCTATCGTAGAAGTTTAATAGTGCATTTTACTCGACATTTCATGCGCTTTAAGGTGCCGCTTAGACCAGTACGCTATCTGAAATAGGAGCGACGTAAATTGAACAAATGCGATAGAATTTCGCTGAATTCTTATATTAACCATAATATAAAATGATCTAATCGGGTCTCTGATTGACCTGTCATAGAAGTTTAATAGTGCATTTTAGTCGCCATTTCATGCGCTTTAAGGAGCCGCATAGCCCAATACGCGATGTGAAATAGGAGCGACGTAAATTGTACAAATGTGATAGATTACGCTGAATTCTTATATTAACCATAATATAATACGATCAATTCGGGTCTCTGATCGCCCTATCATAGAAGTTTAACAGTGCATGTTACTCGTCATTTCATGCGCTTTAAGGTGCCGCTTGGCCCAATACGCTATATGAAACAGAAGCGCCGTAAATTGAACAAATGTGATAGAATTTCGCTGAATTCTTAAATTAACCATGATATAAAATGATCTAATCGGGTCTCTGTTTGCCGTACCCTTGAAGTTCAATAGTGCATTTTACTCGACATTTCATTAGCTTTAATATGCCACCCAGCCCAATACGCTATCTGAAATAGGGGCGACGTAAATTGAACAAATGTGGTAAAATTTCGCTGAATTCTTATATTAACCATAATATAAGATGACCTAATCGGGTCCCTGATTGCCCTATCCGGGAAGCTTAGTAGTGCATTTTACTCGACATTTCATGAGCTTTAAGATGCCGCCTAGTCCAATGCGCTATCTGAAATTGGAGCTACGTAAATTGCACAAACGTGATAGAATTACGCAGAATTCTTATGTTAGGCATAATATAATACGATCTATTCGGGTCTCTGATTGCCCTATCATAGAAGCTTAATAGTGCATTTTACGAGTCATTTCATGCGCTTTATGGTGCCGCCTAGCCCAATACGCAATCTGAAATAGGAGCGATATAAATTGAACAAATGTGATAAAATTACGTTGAATTCTTATATTAACAATAATATAAAATGATCTAATCGGGTCTCTGATTGCCCTATGATAGAAGTTTAATAGTGCATTTTACTCGACATTTCATGCGCTTTAAGATGCCACCCATCCCAGTACGCTATCTGAAATAGGAGCGACGTAAATTGAACAAGTGTGATAGAATTACGCAGAATTCTTATATTAACCATAATATAGAATGATCTAATCGGGTCTCTGATTGCCCTATCATAGAAGTTTGATAGTCCATTGTACTCGTCATTCCATGCGCTTCAAGGTGCCGCCTAGCCCAATACGCTAACTGAAATTGGAGCTACGTAAATTGAACAAGTGTGTTAGAGTTTCGCTGAATTCTTAAATTAACCATAATATAAAATTATATAATAGGGTCTCTGTTTGCACTACCCTAGCAGTTTAATAGTGCATTTTACTCGACATTTCATGCGCTTTAAGATGCCACCCAGTCCAATACGCTATCTGTAATAGGGGCGACGTAAATTGAACAAATGGGATAAAATTACGTTGAATTCTTATATTAACAATAATATGAAATGATCTAATCGGGTCTCTGATTGCCCTATCATAGAAGTTTGATAGTGCATTTTACTCGTCATTTCATGCGCTTTAAGGTCCCGCTTAGCCCAATACGCTATCTGAAATAGGAGCGACGTAAATTGTGCAAATGTGGTTCAACTACGCTGCATTCTTATATCAACCATAATATAAAATGATCTAATCTGGTCTCCGATTGCCCTATCCGAGAAGGTTAATAGCGCATTTTACTCGTCATTTCATTCGCTTTAAGGTGCCGCCTAGCCCAATACGCTATCTGCAATTGGAGCTACGTAAATTGAACAAATGTGATAGACTTTCGCTGAATTCTTAAATTAACCATAATATGAAACGATCAAATCGGGTCTCTGTTTGCCCTACCCTACAAGTTTAATAGTGCATTTTACTCGACATTTCATGCGCTTTAAGATGCCGCGTAGCCCAATACGCTATCAGACATAGGGGCGACGTAATTTGAACAAATGTGATAAAATTACGATACATTCTTATATTAACAATAATATAAAATGATCTAATCGGGTCCCTGATTGCCCTATCATAGAAGTTTAATAGTGCATTTTACTGGACATTTCATGCGTGTTAAGGTGCCGCTTAGACCAGTACGCTATCTGAAATAGGAGCGACGTAAATTGAACAAATGTGATAGAATTTCGCTGAATTCTTATATTAACCATAATATAAAATGATCTAATCGGGTCTCTGATTGACCTGTCATAGAAGTTTAATAGTGCATTTTAGTCGCCATTTCATGCGCTTTAAGGAGCCGCATAGCCCAATACGCGATCTGAAATAGGAGCGACGTAAATTGTACAAATGTGATAGAATTACGCAGAATTCTTATATTGACCATAATATAAAATGATCTAATCTGGTCTCCGATTGCCCTATCCGAGAATGTTAATAGCGCATTTTACTCGTCATTTCATTCGCTTTAAGGTGCCGCCTAGCCCAATACGCTATCTGAAATTGGAGCTACGTAAATTGAACAAGTGTTATAAAGTTTCGCTAAATTCTTAAATTAACCATAATATAAAATGATCTAATCGGGTCTCTGATTACCCTATCATAGAAGCTTAATAGTGCATTTTATTCGTCATTTCATGCGCTTTAAGGTGCCGCTTAGCACAATACGCTATCTGAAATAGCAGCGACGTAAATTGAACAAATGTGATCGAATTACGCAGAATTCTTATATTACCCATAATATAAAATGATCTAATCGGGTCTCTGATTGCCCTATCATAGAAGTTTAATAGTGCATTTTGCTGGGCATCTCATGCGCTTTAAGATGCCACACAGCCCAATACGCTATCTGAAATTGGAGCTACGTAAATTGAGCAAACGTGATACAATTACGCAGAATTCTTATATTAACCATAATATAATATGATCTACTCGGGTCTCTGATTGCCCTATCATAGAAGTTTAATAGTGCATTTTACTCGTCATTTCAGGCGCTTTAAGGTGCCGCCTAGCCCACAACGCTATCTGAAATTGGAGCTACGTACATTGAACAAGTGTGATAAAGTTTCGCTTAATTCTTAAATTAACCATCATATAAAATGATCTAATCGGGTCTCTGATTACCATATCATAGAAGCTGAATAGTTCCTTTTTCTCGTCATTTCATGCGCTTTATGATGCCGCTTAGCCCAATATGCTATCTGAAATAGGAGCGTCGTAAATTGAACAAATGTGATAGAATTTCACTGAATTCTTATATTAACCATAATATAAAATGCTCCATTCGGGTCTCTGATTGCCCTATCATAGAAGTTTAATAGTGCATTTTGCTCGGCATTTCATGCGCATTAAGGTGCCGCTTATCCCAATACGCTTTCTGAAGTAGGAGCGACGGAAATAGAACAAACGTGATAGAATTACGCAGAATTATTATATTAACCATAATATAATATGATCTATTCGGGTCTCTGATTGCCCTATCATGGATGTTTAGTAGTGCATTTTGCTCGTCATTTCATGCGCTTTAAGGTGCCGCCTAGCCCAATACGCTATCTGAAATAGGGGCGACGTAAATTGAACAAATGTGATAAAACTACGCCGAATTCTTAAATTAACCATAATATAAAATGATCTAATCGGGTCTCTGTTTGCCCTACCCTAGAAGTCTAAAAGTGCATTTTACTCGACATTTCATGCGCTTTAAGATGCCACCTAGCCCAATACGCTATCTGAAATTGGAGCTACGTAAATTGAACAAGGGTGATAGAACAACGCTGAATTCTTAAATTAACCATAATATAAAATGATCTAATCGTGTCTCTGTTTGCCGTACCCTGGAATTTTAATAGTGCATTTTACTCGTCATTTCGTGCGCTTTAAGGTGCCACTTAGCCCAATACGCGATCTGAAATAGGAGCGACGTAAATTGTACAAATGTGATAGAATTACGCAGAATTCTTATATTGACCATAATATAAAATGATCTAATCTGGTCTCCGATTGCCCTATCCGAGAATGTTAATAGCGCATTTTACTCGTCATTTCATTCGCTTTAAGGTGCCGCCTAGCCCAATACGCTATCTGAAATTGGAGCTACGTAAATTGAACAAGTGTTATAAAGTTTCGCTAAATTCTTAAATTAACCATAATATAAAATGATCTAATCGGGTCTCTGATTACCCTATCATAGAAGCTTAATAGTGCATTTTATTCGTCATTTCATGTGCTTTATGGTGCCGCTTAGCACAATACGCTATCTGAAATAGGAGCGACGTAAATTGAACAAATGTGATCGAATTACGCAGAATTCTTATATTACCCATAATATAAAATGATCTAATCTGGTCTCTGATTGCCCTATCATAGAAGTTTAATAGTGCATTTTGCTGGGCATCTCATGCGCTTTAAGATGCCACACAGCCCAATACGCTATCTGAAATTGGAGCTACGTAAATTGAGCAAACGTGATAGAATTACGCAGAATTCTTATATTAACCATAATATAATATGATCTACTCGGGTCTCTGATTGCCCTATCATAGAAGTTTAATAGTGCATTTTACTCGTCATTTCAGGCGCTTTAAGGTGCCGCCTAGCCCACAACGCTATCTGAAATTGGAGCTACGTACATTGAACAAGTGTGATAAAGTTTCGCTTAATTCTTAAATTAACCATCATATAAAATGATCTAATCGGGTCTCTGATTACCCTATCATAGAAGCTGAATAGTTCCTTTTTCTCGTCATTTCATGCGCTTTATGATGCCGCTTAGCCCAATATGCTATCTGAAATAGGAGCGTCGTAAATTGAACAAATGTGATAGAATTTCACTGAATTCTTATATTAACCATAATATAAAATGCTCCATTCGGGTCTCTGATTGCCCTATCATAGAAGTTTAATAGTGCATTTTGCTCGGCATTTCATGCGCATTAAGGTGCCGCTTATCCCAATACGCTTTCTGAAGTAGGAGCGACGGAAATAGAACAAACGTGATAGAATTACGCAGAATTATTAAATTAACCATAATATAATATGATCTATTCGGGTCTCTGATTGCCCTATCATGGATGTTTAGTAGTGCATTTTGCTCGTCATTTCATGCGCTTTAAGGTGCCGCCTAGCCCAATACGCTATCTGAAATAGGGGCGACGTAAATTGAACAAATGTGATAAAACTACGCCGAATTCTTAAATTAACCATAATATAAAATGATCTAATCGTGTCTCTGTTTGCCGTACCCTGGAATTTTAATAGTGCATTTTACTCGTCATTTCGTGCGCTTTAAGGTGCCACTTAGCCCAATACGCTATCTGAAATTGGAGCTACGTAAATTGAACAAGGGTGATAGAACAACGCTGAATTCTTAAATTAACCATAATATAAAATGATCTAATCGTGTCTCTGTTTGCCGTACCCTGGAATTTTAATAGTGCATTTTACTCGTCATTTCGTGCGCTTTAAGGTGCCACTTAGCCCAATACGCTATCTGAAATAGGAGCGACGTAAATTGAACAAATGTGATAGAAGTACGCTGAATTCTTATATTAATCATAATATAAGATGATCTAACCGGGTCTCTGGTTGCTCTATCCTAGATGGTTAGTAGTGCATTTTACTCGAAATTTCATGCGCGTTAAGATGCCGCATAGCCCAATACGCTATCTGAAATACGGGGAACGTAAATTCAACAAATGTGAAAAAAGTACGGTGAATTCTTATATTAACAATAATATAAAATGATCTAATCGGGTCTCTGATTGCCCTATCATAGAAGTTTAATAGTACATTTTACACGAAATTTCATGCGCTTTAAGGAGCCGCTTAGCACAATACGCTATCTGAAATAGGAGCGACGTAAATTGAACAAATGTGATAGAGTTTCGCTGAATTCTTGTATTAACCATAATATAAAATGATATAAACGGGTCTCTGATTGCCCTATCATAGAAGGTTAGTAGTGCATTTTAATCGACATTTCGTGCGCTTTAAGATGCCGCTTAGCCCAATACGCTACCTGAAGTAGGAGCGACGTAAATTGAACAAACGTGATAGAATTACGCAGAATTCTTATATTAACAATAATATAAAATGATCTAATCGTGTCTCAGATTGCCCTACCCTGGAAGTTTAACAGTGCATTTTACTCGACATTTCATGCGCTTTAAGATGCCGCCTAGCTCAATACGCTATCTGAATTAGGGGCGACGTAAATTGAACAAATGTGATGAAATTACGCAGAATTCTTATATTAACCATAATATAATATGATCTATTCGAGTCTCTGATTGCCCTATCATGGAAGCTTAGTAGTGCATTTTACTCGTCATTTCATGCGCTTTAATGTGCCGCCTAGCCCAATACGCTACCTGAAATAGGCGCGACGTAAATTGAACAAATGTGATAGAATTTCGCTGAATTCTTATATTAACCATAATATAAAATGATCTAATCGGGTCTCTGATTGCCCTATCAAAGAAGTGTCGTAGTGCATTTTATTCGTCATTTCATGCGCTTTAAGGTGCCGTCTAGCCCAATCCGCTATCTGAATTTTGAGCTACGTAAATTGAACAAATGTGACAGAGTTACGCAGAATTCTTATATTAACCATAATATAAAATGATCTAATCGGGTCTCTGATTGCCCTGTCATACACGGTTAGCAGTGCATTTCACTCGACATTTCGTGCGCTTTAAGATGCCGCCAAGCCCAATACGCCACCTGAAATTGGAGCGACGTAAATTGAACGAATGTGATAGAATTACACTGAATTCTTATATTCATCATAATATAAGATGATCTAATAGGGTCTCTGACTGCCCTATCCTAGAAGTTTAGTAGTGCATTTTACTCGACATTTCATGCGCTTGAAGATGCCGCTTAGCTCAATACGCTATCTGAAATTGGGGCGACGTAAATTGAACAAATGTGATAAAATTACGCCGAATTCTTATATTAACAATAATATAAAATGATCTAATCGGGTCTCTGGTTGCTCTATCCTGGATGTTTAGCAGTGCATTTTACTCGAAATTTCATGCGCTTTAAGATGCCGCATAGCCCAATACGCTATCTGAAATACGGGCAACGTAAATTGAATAAATGTGAAAAAAGTACGGTGAATTGTTATATTAACAATAATATAAAATGATCTAATCGGGTCTCTGATTGCCCTATCATAGAAGTTTAATAGTGCATTTTACTCGAAATTTCATGCGCTTTATGATGCAACCTAGCCCAATACGCTATCTGAAGTAGGGGCGACGTAAATTGAACAAATGTGATAAAATTACGCCGCCTTCTTATATTAACAATAATATAAAATGATCTAATCGGGTCTCTGATTGCCCTATCATAGAAGTTTAATAGTTCATTTCACTCGAAATTTCATGCGCTTTAAGGTGCCTCTTATCACAATACGCTACCTGAAGTAGGAGCGACGTAAATTGAACAAATGTGATAGAATTTCGCTGAATTCTTAAATTAACCATAATATAAAATGATCTAAGCGGGTCTCTGATTGCCCTATCATAGAAGGTTAGCAGTGCGTTTTACTCGACATTTCGTGCGCTTTAAGATTCCGCTTAGCCCAATACGCTACCTGAAGTAGAAGCGACGTAAATTGAACAAACGTGATAGAATTACGCAGAATTCTTATATTAACCATAATATAAAATGATCTAATCGGGTCTCTGTTTGCCCTAGCCTAGAATTTTAATAGTGCATTTTACTCGTCATTTCATGCGCTTTAAGGTGCCGCCTAGACCAATATACTATCTGAAATAGCAGCTACTTAAATTGAACAAATGGGATAGAATTCCGCAGAATTCTTATATTAACCGTAATATAAAATGATCTAATCGGCTCTCTGTTTGGCCTACCCTAGAAGTTTAATAGTGCATTTTACTCGACATTTCATGCGCTTTAAGATGCCGCTTAGGCCAATACGCTATCTGTAGTAGGAGCGACGTTAATTAAACAAATTTGATAGAATTACGCAGCATTCTTATATTAACCATAATATAATATGATCTATTCGGTTCTCTGATTGCCCTATCAAAGAAGCATGATAGTGCATTTTACTCGTCATTTCATGCGCTTTAAGGTGCCGCATAGCCCAATGCGCTATCTGAAATAGGAGCGACGTAAATTGACGAAATGTGATAGAATTACGCAGAATTCTTATATTAACCATAACATAAAATGATCTAATCGGGTCTCTGATTGCCCTATCATAGAAGTTTAATAGTGCATTTTGCTCGCCATTTCATGCGCTTTTAGGTGCCGCTTATCGCGATACGCTATCTGAAGTTGGAGCGACGTAAATTGAACAAATGTGATAAAATTACGATGAATTCTTATATTAACAATAATATAAAATGATCTAATCGTGTCTCTGATGACCCTATCATAGAAGTTTGATAGTTCGTTTTACTCGTCATTCCATGCGCTTTAAGGTGCCGCCTAGCCCAATACGCTAACTGAAATTGGAGCTACGTAACTTGAACAAGTGTGATAGAGTTTCGCTGAATTCTTAAATTAACCATAATATAAAATGATCTAATCGGGTCTCTGTTTTCCCTACCCTAGCAGTTTAATAGTGCATTTTACTCGACATTTCATGCGCTTTAAGATGCCACCCAGTCCAATACGCTATCTGTAATAGGGGCGACGTAAATTGAACAAATGGGATAAAATTACGTTGAATTCTTATATTAACAATAATTTGAAATGATCTAATCGGGTCTCTGATTGCCCTATCATAGAAGTTTAATAGTGCATTATACTCGTCATTTCATGCGCTTTAAGGTCCCGCTTAGACCAATACGCTATCTGAAATTGGAGCTACGTAAATTGAACAAACGTGATAGAATTACGCAGAATTCTTATATTAATGAAAACATAAGATGACCATATCGGGTCTCTGATTGCCATATCCGAGAAATTTAGTAGAGCATTTTACTCGACATTTCATGCGCTTTAAGTAGCCGCCTAGACCAATACGCTATCTGTAATAGGAGCGACGTAAATTGAACAAATGTGATAGAATTTCGCTGAATTCTTATATTAACCATAATATAAAATGATCTAATCGGGTCTCTGATTGCCCTATCCTAGAAGTTTAGTAGTGCATTTTACTCGTCATTTCATGCGCTTTAAGGTGCCACTTAGCCCAATACGCTATCTGAAATTGGAGCTACGTAAATTGAACAAACGTGATAGAATTACGCAGAATTCTTATATTAACGATAATATAATACGATCTATTCGGGCCTCTGATTGCCCTATCATAGAAGTTTAATAGTGCATTTTACTCGCCACTTCGTGCGCTTTAAAGTGCCGCCTAGCCCAATACGGTATCTGAAATAGGAGCGACATAAATTGAACAAATGTGATAGAATTACGCAGAATTCTTGTATTAACCATAATATAGAATGATCTAATCGGGTCTTTGATTGCCCTATCATAGAAGGATAGTAGTGCATTTTACTCGTTATTCCACGCTCTTTAAGATGCCGCCTAGCCCAATACACTATCTGAAATTGGGGCTACGTAAATTGGACAAGTGTGATAGAGTTTCGCTGAATTCTTAAATTAACCATAATATAAAATGATCTAATCGGGTCTCTGTTTGCCCTACCCTAGAAATTTAATAGTGCATTTTACTCGATATGTCATGCGCTTTAAGATGCTACCTAGCCCAATGCGCTATCTGAAATAGGGGCGACGTAAATTGAACAAATGTGATAAAAGTTCGCTGAATTCTTATTTTAACCATAATATAAGATGACCTAATCGGGTTTCTGATTGCCCCATCCGAGAAGTTTAGTAGTACATTTTACTCGACATTTCATGCGCTTTAAGATGCCGCCTAGCACAATACGCTATCTGAAATTGGAGCTACGTAAATTGAACAAACGTGATAGAATTGCGCAGAATTCTTTTAATAACCATAATATAATACGACCTATTCGGGTCTCTGATTGCCCTATCATAGAAGTTTAATAGTGCATTTTACTCGTCATTTCATGCACTTTAAGGTGCCGCCGAGCGCAATACGCTAACTGAAATAGTAGCGTCATAAATTGAAGAAATGTGATAGAATTACGCAGAATTCTTATATTAACCATAATATTGATTGATCTAATCGGGTCTTTGATTGCCCTATCACAGATGGTTAGTAGTGCATTTTACTCGTCATTCTACGCGCTTTAAGGTGCCGCATAGCCCAATGCGCTATCTGAAATAGGAGCGACGTAAATTGACGAAATGTGATAGAATTACGCAGAATTCTTATATTAACCATAACATAAAATGATCTAATCGGGTCTCTGATTGCCCTATCATAGAAGTTTAATAGTGCATTTTGCTCGCCATTTCATGCGCTTTTAGGTGCCGCTTATCGCGATACGCTATCTGAAGTTGGAGCGACGTAAATTGAACAAATGTGATAAAATTACGATGAATTCTTATATTAACAATAATATAAAATGATCTAATCGTGTCTCTGATGACCCTATCATAGAAGTTTGATAGTTCGTTTTACTCGTCATTCCATGCGCTTTAAGGTGCCGCCTAGCCCAATACGCTAACTGAAATTGGAGCTACGTAACTTGAACAAGTGTGATAGAGTTTCGCTGAATTCTTAAATTAACCATAATATAAAATGATCTAATCGGGTCTCTGTTTTCCCTACCCTAGCAGTTTAATAGTGCATTTTACTCGACATTTCATGCGCTTTAAGATGCCACCCAGTCCAATACGCTATCTGTAATAGGGGCGACGTAAATTGAACAAATGGGATAAAATTACGTTGAATTCTTATATTAACAATAATTTGAAATGATCTAATCGGGTCTCTGATTGCCCTATCATAGAAGTTTAATAGTGCATTATACTCGTCATTTCATGCGCTTTAAGGTCCCGCTTAGACCAATACGCTATCTGAAATTGGAGCTACGTAAATTGAACAAACGTGATAGAATTACGCAGAATTCTTATATTAATGAAAACATAAGATGACCATATCGGGTCTCTGATTGCCATATCCGAGAAATTTAGTAGAGCATTTTACTCGACATTTCATGCGCTTTAAGAAGCCGCCTAGACCAATACGCTATCTGTAATAGGAGCGACGTAAATTGAACAAATGTGATAGAATTTCGCTGAATTCTTATATTAACCATAATATAAAATGATCTAATCGGGTCTCTGATTGCCCTATCCTAGAAGTTTAGTAGTGCATTTTACTCGTCATTTCATGCGCTTTAAGGTGCCACTTAGCCCAATACGCTATCTGAAATTGGAGCTACGTAAATTGAACAAACGTGATAGAATTACGCAGAATTCTTATATTAACGATAATATAATACGATCTATTCGGGCCTCTGATTGCCCTATCATAGAAGTTTAATAGTGCATTTTACTCGCCACTTCGTGCGCTTTAAAGTGCCGCCTAGCCCAATACGGTATCTGAAATAGGAGCGACATAAATTGAACAAATGTGATAGAATTACGCAGAATTCTTGTATTAACCATAATATAGAATGATCTAATCGGGTCTTTGATTGCCCTATCATAGAAGGATAGTAGTGCATTTTACTCGTTATTCCACGCTCTTTAAGATGCCGCCTAGCCCAATACACTATCTGAAATTGGGGCTACGTAAATTGGACAAGTGTGATAGAGTTTCGCTGAATTCTTAAATTAACCATAATATAAAATGATCTAATCGGGTCTCTGTTTGCCCTACCCTAGAAATTTAATAGTGCATTTTACTCGATATGTCATGCGCTTTAAGATGCTACCTAGCCCAATGCGCTATCTGAAATAGGGGCGACGTAAATTGAACAAATGTGATAAAAGTTCGCTGAATTCTTATTTTAACCATAATATAAGATGACCTAATCGGGTTTCTGATTGCCCTATCCGAGAAGTTTAGTAGTACATTTTACTCGACATTTCATGCGCTTTAAGATGCCGCCTAGCACAATACGCTATCTGAAATTGGAGCTACGTAAATTGAACAAACGTGATAGAATTGCGCAGAATTCTTTTAATAACCATAATATAATACGACCTATTCGGGTCTCTGATTGCCCTATCATAGAAGTTTAATAGTGCATTTTACTCGTCATTTCATGCACTTTAAGGTGCCGCCGAGCGCAATACGCTAACTGAAATAGTAGCGTCATAAATTGAAGAAATGTGATAGAATTACGCAGAATTCTTATATTAACCATAATATTGATTGATCTAATCGGGTCTTTGATTGCCCTATCACAGATGGTTAGTAGTGCATTTTACTCGTCATTCTACGCGCTTTAAGCTGCCGCCTCGCCCAATACGCTATCTGAAATAGGAGCGACGTAAATTGAACAAATGTGATAGAATTTCGCTGAATTCTTAAATTAACCATAATATAAAATGATCTGATCGGGTCTGTGTTTGCCCTACCCTAGAAGTTTAATAGTGCATTTTACACGCCATTTCATGCGCTTTGAGATGCCGCTTAGCCCAATACGCTATCTGAAATAGAAGCGACGTAAATTGAACAAATGTGATAGAATGTTGCTGAATTCTTAAATTAACCATAATATAAAATGATGTAATCGAGTCTCTGTTTGCCTTACCCTAGAAGTTTAATAGTGCATTGTACTCGCCAATTCATGCGCTTTAAGGTGGCGCCTAGCCCAATACGCTATCTGAATTTGGAGCGACGTAAATTGGACAAATGTGATAGAATTATACAGAATTCTTATATTAACCATAACATAAAATGGTCTAATCGGGTCTCTGATTGCCCTATCATAGAAGGTTATTAGTGCATTTTACTCGTCATTCCACGCGCTTTAAGATGCCGCCTAGACCAATATACTATCTGAAATAGCAGCTACTTAAATTGAACAAATGTGACAGAATTGCGCTGAATTCTTATATTAACCATAATATAAAATGATCTAATTGGGTCTCTGATGGCCGTATCCGAGAAGGATAGTAGGGCATTTTATTCGCCATTTCATGCGCTTTAAGAGGCCGTCTAGCTCAATACGATATCTGGTGTAGGAGCGACGTAAATTGACCAAATGTGGTAGAATTACCCAGAATTCTTATATTAACCCTAATATAATACGATATATTCGGATCTCTGATTGCCCTATCATAGAAGTTTAATAATGCATTTTACTCGTCATTTCATGCGCTTTAAGGTGCCGCCTAGCTCAATACGCTATCAGACATAGGGGCGACGTAATTTGAACAAATGTGATAAAATTACGATACATTCTTATATTAACAATAATATAAATTGATCTAATCGGGTCCCTGATTGCCCTACCCTAGAAGTCTAAAAGTGCATTTTACTCGACATTTCATGCGCTTTAAGGTGCCGCTTAGCCCAATACCCTATCTGAAATAGGAGCGACGTAAATTGAACAAATGTTATAGAATTTCGCTAAAAACTTAAGTTAACCATAATATAAAATGATCTAATCGGGTCTCTGTGTACCCTACCCTAGAAGATTAATAGTGCATTTTACTCGACATTTCATGCGCTTTAAGATGCCGCCAGCCCAATACGCTATCTGAAATTGGAGCTGCGTAAATTGAACAAACGTGATGTAATTACGCAGAATTCTTATATTAACCATAATATAACTCGATCAATTCGAGTCTCAGATTGCCCTACCACAGAAGTGCAATAGTGCATTTAACTCCTCATTTCATGCGCTTTAAGGTGCCTCTTAGCCGATTACGCTATCTAAAATAGGAGCGACGTAAATTGAACAAGTGTGATAGAATTTCGCTGTATTCTTATATTAACCATAATATAAGATGACCTAATCGGGTCTCTGTTAGCTCTATCCGAGAAGATTGGTAGTGCATCTTGCTCGTCATTTCATGCGCTTTAAGATGCCGCCTAGCCCAGTCCGCAATCTGAAATTGGAGCTACGTAAATTGGACAAATGTGACAGAGTTACGCAGAATTCTTATATTAACCATAATATAAAATGACCTAATCGGGTCTCTGATTGCCCTATCATAGAAGTTTAATAGTTCATTTTACTCGCCATTTCATGCGCTTTAAGGTGCCGCCTAGCCCAATACGCTATCTGAAATTGGAGCTACGTAAGTTGAACAAGCGTGATAGAAGTACGCAGAATTCTCATATTAACCATAATATAATACGATCTATTCGGGTCTCTGATTGCCCTATCATAGAAGTTTAATAGTGCATTTTACTCGTCATTTCATGCGCTTTAAGGTGCCGCCTAACCCAATACGCTATCTGAAATAGTAGCGACATAAATTGACAAATGTGATAGAAGTACGCAGAATTCTTATATTAACAATAATATAAAATGATCTAATCGGGTCTCTGCTTGCCCTATCATAGAAGGTTCGTAGTGCATTTTACTCGCCATTCCACGCGCTTTAAGATGCCGCCTAACCCAATACGCTATCTGAAATAGGAGCGACGTATATTGAAAAAATGTGATAGAATTTCGCTGAATTCTTATATTAACCATAATATAATATGATCTATTTGGGTCTCTGATTGCCCTATCGTGGAAGGTTAGTAGTGCATTTTACTCGTCATTCCACGCGCTTTAAGATGCCGCCTAGCCCATTACGCTATCTGAAATAGGAGCGACGTAAATTGAACAAATGTGATAGAATTACGCAGAATTCTTATATTAACCATAATATAATATGATCTATTTGGGTCTCTGATTGCCCTATCATGGAAGGTTAGTAGTGCATTTTACTATTTATTCCACGCGCTTTAAGGTGCCGCCTAGCCCAATATGCTATCTGAAATAGGAGCGACGTAAATTGAACAAATGTGATAGAATAACGCTGAATTCTTACATTTACCATAATTCAAAATGATCTAATCGGATCATTGATTGCCGTACCACAGAAGTTTAATAGTGCATTTTGGTCGGCATTTCATGCGCTTTAAGGTGCCACTTATCCCGATACGCTAACTGAAGTTGGAGCGACGTAAATTGAACAAATGTGATAGAATCACGTTGAATTGTTATATTAACCATAATATAAAATGATCTAATCGGGTCTCTGTTTACCCTACCCTCGAAGTTTAACAGTGCATTTTACTCGACGTTTCATGCGCTTTAAGATGCCACCTAGCCCAATACGCTATCTGAAATAAGGCGACGTAAATTGAGCAAATGTGATAAAATTTCGCTGAATTCTTATATTAACCATAGTATAAGAAGACCTAATCCGATCTCTGATTGCCTTATCCGAGAAGTTTAGTAGTGCATTTTACTCGCTATTTCATGCGCTTTAAGATGCCGCCTAGCCCAATACGGTATCTGAAATTGGAGCTACGTAAATTGTACAAGACGTGATAGAATTACGCAGAATTCTTATATTAACCATAATATAATTCGATCTATTCGGGTCTCTGATTGCCCTATCACAGAAGTTTAATAGTGCATTTTACTCGTCATTCCATGCGCTTTAAGGTGCCGCCGAGCCCAATACGCTATCTGAAACTGGAGCAACGTAAATTGAACAAATGTGATAGTATTTCGCTGCATTCTTATATTAACCATAATTTAAAATGATCTAAACGGGTCTCTGATTGCCCTATCATAGAAGTTTAATAGTGCATTCTGCTCGGCATTTCATGCGCTTTAAGGAGCCGATTATCCCGATACGCTATCGGAAATAGGAGCAACGTAAATTGAACAAATGTGGTAGAATTACACTGAATTTTTATATGAATCATAATATAAGATGATCTAAGCGGGTCTCTGTTTGCCCTACCCTAGATGTTTAGTAGTGCATTTTACTCGACATTTCATGCGCTTTAAGGCGCCGCCTAGCCGAATACGCTATCTGAAATAGGAGCGACATAAATTGAACAAATGTGATAGAATTACGCAGAATTCTTATATTAACAATAATAAAAAAGGACATAATCGGGTCTCTGATTGCCCTATCCAAGAAGTTTAGTAGTGAATTTGACTCGACATCTCATGCGCTTTATGTTGCCACCTAGCCCAATACGCTATCGGACATACGAGCGACGTAAATTGAACAAATGTGATAGAATCTCGCTGAATTCTTATATTAACCATAATATAAAATCATATAATTGGGTCTCTGATGGCCGTATTTGAAAGGGTTAGTAGTGCATTTTACTCGCCATTTCATGCGTTTTAAGATGCCGCCTAGATCAATACGATATCTGGTGTAGGAGAGACGTGAAATGGACAAAATGTGATAGAGTTACGATGAATTCTTAAATTAACAATAATATAAGTTGATCTAATCGGGATTCTGATTGCCCTATCATAGAAGTTTACTAGTGCATTTTACTCGACATTTCATGCGCTTTAAGATGCCACCTAGCCCAATACGCTATCTGAAATAGGGGCGACGTAAATTGAACAAATGTGATAGAATTACGCAGAATTCTTATATAAACCATAATATAATACGATCCATCCGGGTCTCTGATTGCCCTATCATAGAAGTATAAAAGTGCATTTTACTCGTCATTTCATGCGCTTTAAGATGCCGAATCGCCCAATACGCTATCTGAAATAGGAACGACGTAAATTGAACAAATGTGATAGAAATACGCAAGAATTCTTATATTAACCATAATATAATACGATGTATTCGGGTCTCTGATTGCCCTATCATAGAAGTTTAATAGTGCATTTTACTCGTCCTTTCATGTGCTTTAAGGTGCCGCCTAACCCAATACGCTATCTGAAATAGGAGCGACGTAAATTGAACAAATGTGATAGAATTTTGCTGAATTCTTATATTAAACATAATATAATATGATCTATTCGGGTCTCTGATTGCCCTATCATAGAAGTTTAATAGTGCATTTTACTCGTCATTTCGTGCGCTCTAAGGAGCCGCCTAGCCCAATACGCTATCTGAAATAGGAGAGACATAAATTGAACAAATGTGATAGAATTACGCAGAATTCTTATATTAACCATAATGTAATACGATCTATTCTGGTTTCTGATTGCCCTATCATAGAAGTTTAATAGTGCATTTTTGTCGTCATTTCATGCGCTTTAAGGTGCCGCCTAGCCCAATACGCTATCTGAAATAGGAGCGACGTAAATTGAACAAATGTGATAGAATTTTGCTGAATTCTTATATTAACCATAATATAATACGATGTATTCGGGTCTCTGATTGCCCTATCATAGAAGTTTAAGAGTGCATTTTACTCGTCCTTTCATGTGCTTTAAGGTGCCGCCTAGCCCATTACGCTATCTGAAATAGGAGCGACGTAAATTGAACAAATGTGATAAAATTACGCTGAATTCTTATATTAACCATAATATAATATGACCTATTCGGGTCTCTGATTGCCCTATCATAGAAGTTTAATAGTGGATTTTACTCGTCACATCATGCGCTTTAAGGTGCCGCCTAGCCCAATACGCTATCTGAAATAGGAGCGACATAAATTGAACAAATGTGATAGAATTACACAGAATTCTTATATTAACCATAATTTAAGATGATCTAATCGGGTCTCTGATTGCCCTGTCACAGAAGTTCAGCAGTGCATTTTACTCGTCATTTCATGCGCTTTAAGGCGCCGTCTAGCCCAATCCGCTATCTGAAATTGGAGCAGCGTAAATTGAATAAATGTGATAGAGTTACGTAGATTTCTTATATACCCCATAATATAAAATGATCTCATCGGGTCTCTGATTGCCCTATCAAAGAAGTTTAGTACTGCATTTTACTCGTCATGCCATGCGCTTTAAGGTGCCGCTTAGCCCAATGCGCTATCTGAAATGGGAGCGACGAAAATTGAACAAATGTGATAGAATTACGCAGAATTCTTATATTAACCATAATTTAAAATGACTTAATCCTATCTCTGATTGCCGTATCCGAGAAGTTTAGTAGTGCATTTTACTCGTCATTTCATGCGCTTTAAAATGCCGAAACGCCCAATACGCTGTATGAAATAGGAGCGACGTAAATTGAACAAATGTGATAAAATTACGCTGAATTCTTATATTAACCATAATATAATACGATCTATTCGGGTCTCTGATTGCCCTATCATAGAGGTTTAATAGTGGATTTTACTAGTCACATCATGCGCTTTAAGGTGCCGCCTAGCCCTATACGCTATCTGAAATAGGAGCGACATAAATTGAACAAATGTGATAAAACTACGTTGAATTCTTATATTAACAATAATACAAAATGATCTAATCGGGTCTCTGATTGCACTGTCATAGAAGTTTGCTAGTGCATTTTTCTCGACATTTCATGCGCTTTAAGATGCCACCTAGCCCAATACGCTATCTGAAATAGGGGCGACGTAAATTGAACAAATGTGATAGAATTACGCACGAATTCTTATATTGACCATAATTTAAAATGATCTAATCGGGACTCTGATTGCGCTATCATAGAAGTTTAATAGTGCATTTTACTCGTCATTTCATGCGCTTTAGGGTGCCGCCTAGCCCAATACGCTATCTGAAATAGGAGCGACGTGAATTGAACAAATGTGATTGAATTTTACTGAATTCTTATATTAACCATAATAGAATATGATATATTCGGGTCTCTGATTGCCCTATCATAGAAGTTTAATAGTGCATTTTACTCGCCATTTCATGCGCTTTAAGGTGCCGCCTAGCCCAGTACGCTATCTGAAATAGGGGCGACGTAAATTGAACAAATGTGATAAAATTACGCTGAATCCTTATATTAACCATAATATAATACGATCTATTCGGGTCTCTGATTGCCCTATCATAGAGGTTTAATAGTGGATTTTACTAGTCACATCATGCGCTTTAAGGTGCCGCCTAGCCCTATACGCTATCTGAAATAGGAGCGACATAAATTGAACAAATGTGATAAAATTACGTTGAATTCTTATATTAACAATAATACAAAATGATGTAATCGGGTCTCCGATTGCCCTATCATAGAAGGTGTGGAGTGCATTTTACTCGTCATTCCACGCGCTTTAAGATGCGGCCTAGCCCAATATACTATCTGAAATAGGAGCGACGTAATCTGAACAAGTTTGATAGAATTACTCTGAATTCTTATATTAACCATAATATAAGATGACCTAATCGGGTCTCCGATTGCCCTGTCCGAGGAGTTTAGTAGTGCATTTTACTCGACATTTCATGCGCTTTAAGATGCCGCCTCGCCCAATACGCTTTCTGAAATAGGAGCGATGTAAATTGAACAAATGTGATAGAATTACGCAGAATTCTTATAGTAACCATAATTTAAAATGACCTTGTCGGGACTGTGATTGCCCTATCCGAGAAGTTTAGTAGTGCATTTTACTCGTAATTTCATGCGCTGTAAGATGCCGCCTCGCCCAATACGCTATCTGAAATAGGAGGGACATAAATTGAACAAATGTGATAGAATTACGCAGAATTCTTATATTAACCATAATATAATACGATCTAATCGGGTCTCAGATTGCCCTATCATAGAAGGTTAGTAGTGCATTTTACTCGCCATTCCACGTGCTTTAAGATGCCGCCTAACCCAATACGCTATCTGAAATAGGAGCGACGTAAATTGAACAAATGTGATAGAATTTCGCTGAATTCTTATATTAACCATAATATAAAATTATCTAATCGGGTCTCTGATTGCCCTATCGTAGAAGGTTAGTAGTGCATTTTACTCGTCATTTCATGCGCTTTAAGGTGCCGCGCAGTCCAATACGCTATCTGAAATAGGAGCGACAGAAATTGAACAAATGTGATAGAATTACGCAGAATTCTTATATTAACAATAATATAAAATGATCTAATCGGGTCTCTGATTGCCCTATCATAGAAGTTTACTAGTGCATTTTACTCGTCATTTCATGCGCTTTAAGACGCCGCCTAGCACAATACGCTATCTGAAATAGGAGCGACATAAATTGAACAAATGTGATAGAATTTCGCAGAATTCTTATATTAACCATAATACATTACGATCTACTCGGTTCTCTGATTGCCCTATCATAGAAGTTTAATAGTGCATTTTACTCGTCATTTCATGCGCTTTAAGGTGCCGTCTAGCCCAATACGCTATCTGAAATAGGAGCGATATAAATTGAACAAATGTGATAAAATTACGTTAAATACTTATATTAACAATAATACAAAATGATCTAATCGGGTCTCTGATTGCCCTATCATAGAAGTTTAATAGTGCATTTTACTCGACATTTCAAGCGCTTTAAGATGCCACCTACCCCAATAAGCTATCTGAAATAGGGGCGACGTAAATTGAACAAATGTGATAGAATTACGCAGAATTCTTATATTAACCATAATATAATACGATCTATTCGGGTCTCTGATTGCCCTTTCATAGAAGTTTAATAGTGCATTTTACTCGTCATTTCAAGCGCTTTAAGGTGCCGCTTAGCCCAATACGCTGTCTGAAATAGGAGCGACATAAATTGAACAAATGTGATAGAATTACGCAGAATTCTTATATTAACCATAATATAGAACGATCTAACCGGGTCTCTGATTGCCCTATCATAGAAGGTTAATAGTGCATCTTACTCGTCATTCTACGCGCTTTAAGATGCCGCCTAGTCCAATATACTATCTGAAATAGGAGCGACGTAATCTGAACAAGTGTGATAGAATTACGCTGAATTCTTATATTAAACATAATATAAGATGACCTAATCGGGTCTCTGATTGCCCTGTCCGAGGAGTTTAGTAGTGCATTTTACTCGACATTTCATGCGCTTTAAGATGCCGCCTCGCCCAATACGCTTTCTGAAATAGGAGCGATGTAAATTGAACAAATGTGATAGAATTTCGCAGAATTCTTATATTAACAATAATATAATACGATCTATTCGGGTCTCTGATTGTCCTATCACAGAAGTTTAACACTGCATTTAACTCGCCATTTCATCCGGTTTAAGGTGCCGCCTAGCCCAATACGCTATCTGAAATAGGAGCGACGTAAATTGACAAATGTGATGGAATTACGCTGAATTCTTATATTAATCATAATATAAGATGACCTAATCGGGTCTCTGATTGCCCTAATCTAGAAGTTTAATAGTGCATTATATTCGCCATTTCATGCGCTTTGAGATGCCGCTTCGCCCAATACGATATCTGAAATAGGAGCAACGTAAATTGCACAAATGTGATAGAATTTCGCTGAATTCTTATATTAACCGTAATATAAAATGATCTAATCGGGTCTCTGTTTGCCTTATCATAGAAGTTTAATAGTGCATTTTACTCGCCATTCCACGCGCTTGAAGATGCCGCTTAGCCCAGGACGCTATCTGAAATATGAGCGACGTAAATTGAACAAATGTGATAGAATTTCCCTGAAATCTTATATTAACCTTAATGTAGAATGATCTAATCGGGTCTGTGTTTGCCCTACCCTAGAAGTTTAATAGTGCATTTTACTCGCCATTTCTTGCGCTTTGAGATGCAGCTTAGACCAATACGCTATCAGAAATATGAGCGACGTAAATTGAACAAATGTGATAGAATTTCCATGAATTCTTATATTAACCAAAATATAAAATGATCTAGTCGGGTCTCTGATTGCCCTATCATAGACGTTTAATATTGCATTTTACTCGCCATTCCACGCGCTTTAGGATACCGCCTAGGCCAGTACGCTATCTGAAATAGGAGCGACGTAAATTGAACAAATGTGGTAGAATTTCGCAGAATTCTTAAATTAGCCATAATATAAAATGGTCTAATCGGGTCTCTGTTTGCCCTATCCTAGAAGTTTAATAGTGCATTTTACTCGCCATTTCATGCGCTTTGAGATGCCGCTTAGCCCAATACGCTATCTGAAATATAAGCGACGTAAATTGAACAAATGTGATAGAATTTCACTGAATTCTTATATTAACCATAATGTAAAATGATGTAATCGGGTCTCTCTTCGCCGTACCCTAGAAGTTTGATAGTGCATTTCACTCGTCATTTCATGCGCTTTGAGATAGCGTTTAGCCCAATAAACTATCTAAAATAGGATCGCCGTAAATTGAGCAAATGTGATAGAATTTCGCTGAATTATCATATTAACCTTAATGTAAAATGATCTAATCGGGTCTCTGTTTGCCCTACCCTATAAGTTTAATAGTGCATTTCACTCGCCATTTCATGCGCCTTGAGATGCCGCTTAGCCCAATGCGCTATCTGAAATATAAGCGACGTAAATTGAACAAATGTGATAGAATTTCGCTGAATTCTTATATTAACCTTAATGTAAAATGATCTAATCGGGTCTCTGTTCGCCCTACCCTAGAAGTTTAATAGTGCATTTTACTCGCCATTCCACGCGCTTTAGGATACCGCCTAGGCCAGTACGCTATCTGAAATAGGAGCGACGTAAATTGAACAAATGTGGTAGAATTTCGCAGAATTCTTAAATTAGCCATAATATAAAATGGTCTAATCGGGTCTCTGTTTGCCCTATCCTAGAAGTTTAATAGTGAATTTTACTCGCCATTTCATGCGCTTTAAGATGCCGCTTAGCCCAGTACCCTATCTGAAGTAGGAGCGACGTAAATTGAACGAATGTGATATAATTTCGCTGAATTCTTAAATTACCCATAATGTAAAATGATCTAGTCGGGTCTCTGTTCGCCCTACCCTAGAAGTTTAATAGTGCATTTTACTCGCCATTTCATGCGCTTTGAGATGCCGCTTAGCGCAATACGCCACCTGAAATAGGAGCGTCGTAAATTTAACAAATGTGATAGAAGTACGCTGAATTATTATATTAACCGTAATATAAAATGATGTAATCGGGTCTCTGTTTGCCTTACCCTAGAAGTTTAATTGAGCATTTTACACACCATTTCATGCGCTTTGTGATGCCGCTTAGCCCAGTACGCTATCTGAAATGGGAGCGACGTAAATTGAACAAACGTGATAGAATTTCGCAGAATTCTTATATTAAAGAAAATATAAAATGATCTAATCGGGTCTCTGATTGCCCTACCCTACAAGTTTAATAGTGCATTTTACTCGCCATTTCATGCGCTTTGAGGTGCCGCTTTGCCGATTACGCAAACTGAAATAGGAGCGACGTAAATTGAACAAATGCGATAGAATTTCGCCGAATTCTTATATTAACCATAATGTAAAATGATCTAATCGGGTCTCTGTTCGCCCCACCCTAGAAGTTTAATAGTGCATTTTACTCGCCATTTCATGCGCTTTGAGATGCCGCTTAGCCCAATACGCTAGCTGAAATAGGAGCGTCGTAAATTGAACAGATGCGATACAATTTCGCTGAATTCTTAAATTAACCATAATATAAAATGATCTAATCGGGTCTCTGTTTGCCCTACCCAACAAGTTTAATACTGCATTTTATTCGCCATTTCTCGCGCTTTGAGATGCCGCTTAGCCCAATACGCTATCTGAAACAGGAGCGACGTAAGTTGGACAAATGTGATATAATTTCGCTGAATTCTTAAATTAACCATAATATAAATTGATCTAATCGGATCTCTGTTTGCCCTACCCTACAAGTTTAATAGTGCATTTTATTCGCCATTTCACGCGCTTTGAGATGCCGCCTAGCCCAGTACGCTATCTGAAATAGGAGCGACGTAAATTGAACAAATGTGATAGAATTACGCTGAATTCTTATATTAACAATAACGTAAAATGATCTAATCGGGTCTTTGTTTGCCCTATCCTAGAAGTTTAATAGCGCATTATATTCGCCATTTCACGAGCTTTAAGATGCCGCCTAGCGCAGTACGCTATCTGAAATAGGAGCGACGTAAATTGAACAAATGTGATACAATTTTGCTGAATTCTTAAATTAACTATAATATAAAATGATCTAATCGGGTCTCTGTTTGCCCTACCCTACAAGTTTAATAGGGCATTTTATTCGCCATTTCATGCGCTTTGAGATGCCGCTTAGCGCAATACGCTATCTGAAATAGGAGCGACGTAAATTGAACAAATGTGATAGAATTTCGATGAATTCTTAAATTAACAATAATATAAAATGATCTAATCGGGTCTCTGTTTGCCCTACCCTAGAAGTTTAATAGTGCATTTTACTCGCCATTTCATGCGCTTTGAGATGCCGCTTATCCCAATACGGTATCTGAAATAGGACCGACGTAAATTGAACAAATGTGATAGAATTTCGCTTTATTCTTATATTAACCATAATGTAAAATGATCTAATCGGGTCTCTGTTCGCCCTACCCTAGAAGTTTAATAGTGCATTTTACTCGCCATTTCATGCGATTTGAGATGCCGCTTAGCCTAATACGCTATCTGAAATAGGAGCGACGTAAATTGAACAAATGTGATAGAATTTCGCTGAATTCTTATATTAACCAAAATATAAAATGATCTAATCGGGTCTCTGATTGCCCCACCCTGGAAGTTTAATAGTGCATTTTACTCGCCATTTCATGCGCTTTGAGATGCCGCTTAGCGCAATACGCTATCTGAAATAGGAGCGTCGTAAATTTAACAAATGTGATAGAAGTACGCTGAATTATTATATTAACCATAATGTAAAATGATCTAATCGGGTCTCTGTTCGCCCCAACCTAGAAGTTTAATAGTGCATTTTACTCATCACTTCATGCGCTTTGAGATGCCGCTTAGCCCAATACGCTAGCTGAAATAGGAGCGACGTAAATTGAACGAATGTGATATAATTTCGCTGAATTCTTAAATTAACCATAATATAAAATGATCTGATTGGGTCTCTGTTTGCCCTACCCTAGAAGTTTAATAGCGCATTTTACTCGCCATTTCATGCGCTTTGAGATGCCGCTTAGCCCAATACGCTATCCGAAATAGGAGCCACGTAAATTGAACAAATGTGATGGAATTACGCTGAATTCTTAAATTAACCATAATATTAAATGATCTAATAGGGTCTCTGGTTGCCCTACCCTAGAAGTTTAACAGCGCATTTTACTCGGCATTTCATGCGCTTTGAGATGCCGCTTAGCCCAATACGCTATCTGAAATAGGAGCGACGTAAATTGAACGAATGTGATAGAATTACGCTGCATTCTTATATTAACCGTAATATAAAATAATCTAATCGGATCTCTGTTTGCCTTACCCTAGAAGTTTAATAGTGTATTTCTCTCGCGATTTCATGCGCTTTGTGATGCCGCTTAGCCCATTACGCTATCTGAAATTGGAGCGTCGTAAATTGAACAAATGTGATAGAATTTCGCTGAATTATTATATTAACCATAATATAAAATGGTCTAATCGGGTCTCTGATTGCCCCACCCTAGAAGTTTAATAGTGCATTTTACTAGCCATTTCATGCGCTTTGAGATGCCGCTTAGCCCAATACGCTATCTGAAATAGGAGCGACGTAAATTTAACAAATGTGATGGAAGTACGCTGAATTATTATATTAACCGTTATATAAAATGATGTAATCGGGTCTCTGTTTGCCTTACCCTACAAGTTTAATTGAGCATTTTGCACACCATTTCATGCGCTTTGTGATGCCGCTTAGCCCAGTACGCTATCTGAAATAGGAGCGACGCAAATTGAACAAATGTGATAGAATTTTGCTGAATTCTTATATTAACCGTAATATAAAATGATCTGATCGGGTCACTGTTTGCCTTACCCTAGAAGCTTCATAGTGCATTTTACTCGCCACTTCATGCGCTTTGAGATGCCGCTTAGCCCAATACGCTATCTGAAATAGGAGCGACGTAAATTGAACGATTGTGATATAATTTCGCTGAATTCTTGAATTAACCATAACATAAAATGATCTAATTGGGTCTCTGTTCGCCCTACCCTAGAAGTTTAACAGCGCATTATATTCGCCATTCCACGCGCTTTAAGATGCCGCCTAGCCCAGTACGCTATCTGAAATAGGAGCGACGTAAATTGAACAAATGTGATAGAATTACTCTGCATCCTTATATTAACCATAATGTAAAATGATCTAAACGGGTCTCTGTTTGCCTTACCCTAGAAGTTTGATAGTGCATTTTGCTCGCCATTTCATGCGCTTTGTGATGCCGCTTAGCCCAATACCCTCTCTGAAATACGAGCGACGTAAATTGAAGGAATGTGATATAATTTCGCTGTATTCTTAAATTAACCATAATATAAAATGATCTAATCGGGTCTCTGATTGCCCCACCCTAGAAGTTTAATAGTGCATTTTACTAGCCATTTCATGCGCTTTGAGATGCCGCTTAGCCCAATACGCTATCTGAAATAGGAGCGACGTAAATTTAACAAATGTGATGGAAGTACGCTGAATTATTATATTAACCGTAATATAAAATGATGTAATCGGGTCTCTGTTTGCCTTACCCTACAAGTTTAATTGAGCATTTTGCACACCATTTCATGCGCTTTGTGATGCCGCTTAGCCCAGTACGCTATCTGAAATAGGAGCGACATAAATTGAACAAATGTGATAGAATTACGCTGAATTCTTATATTAACCATAATATAAAATAATCTAATCGGGTCTCTGTTTGCCTTACCCTAGAAGTTTAATAGTGTATTTCTCTCGCGATTTCATGCGCTTTGTGATGCCGCTTAGCCCATTACGCTATCTGAAATAGGAGCGTCGTAAATTGAACAAATGTGATAGAATTTCGCTGAATTATTATATTAACCATAATGTAAAATGATCTAATCGGGTCTCTGTGCTCCCTAACCTAGAAGTTTAATACTGCATTTCACTCGCCATTTCATGCGCTTTGAGATGCCGCTTAGCCCAATACGCTACCTGAAATAGGAGCGAGGTAAATTGATCAAATGTGATAGAATTTCGCTGAATTCTTATTTTAAACGAAATATAAAATGATATAATCGGGTATCCGATTGCCCTTTCATAGAAGTTTAATAGTGCATTTTACTCGCCATTTCATGCGCTTTGAGATGCTGCTTAGCCCAATACGCTAGCTGAAATAGGAGCGACGCAAATTGAACAAATGTGATAGAATTTTGCTGAATTCTTATATTAACCGTAATATAAAATGATCTAATCGGGTCACTGTTTGCCTTACCCTAGAAGCTTCATAGTGCATTTTACTCGCCACTTCATGCGCTTTGAGATGCCGCTTAGCCCAATACGCTATCTGAAATAGGAGCGACGTAAATTGAACGATTGTGATATAATTTCGCTGAATTCTTGAATTAACCATAATATAAAATGATCTAATTGGGTCTCTGTTCGCCCTACCCTAGAAGTTTAACAGCGCATTATATTCGCCATTCCACGCGCTTTAAGATGCCGCCTAGCCCAGTACGCTATCTGAAATAGGAGCGACGTAAATTGAACAAATGTGATAGAATTACTCTGCATTCTTATATTAACCATAATGTAAAATGATCTAAACGGGTCTCTGTTTGCCGTACCCTAGAAGTTTGATAGTGCATTTTGCTCGCCATTTCATGCGCTTTGTGATGCCGCTTAGCCCAATACCCTCTCTGAAATACGAGCGACGTAAATTGAAGGAATGTGATATAATTTCGCTGTATTCTTAAATTAACCATAATATAAAATGATCTAATCGGGTCTCTGATTGCCCCACCCTAGAAGTTTAATAGTGCATTTTACTAGCCATTTCATGCGCTTTGAGATGCCGCTTAGCCCAATACGCTATCTGAAATAGGAGCGACGTAAATTTAACAAATGTGATGGAAGTACGCTGAATTATTATATTAACCGTAATATAAAATGATGTAATCGGGTCTCTGTTTGCCTTACCCTACAAGTTTAATTGAGCATTTTGCACACCATTTCATGCGCTTTGTGATGCCGCTTAGCCCAGTACGCTATCTGAAATAGGAGCGACATAAATTGAACAAATGTGATAGAATTACGCTGAATTCTTATATTAACCATAATATAAAATGGTCTAATCGGGTCTCTGATTGCCCCACCCTAGAAGTTTAATAGTGCATTTTACTAGCCATTTCATGCGCTTTGAGATGCCGCTTAGCCCAATACGCTATCTGAAGTAGGAGCGACATAAATTGAACAAATGTGATAGGATTACGCTGAATTCTTATATTAACCGTAATATAAAATGATCTAAGCAGATCTCTCTTTGCCTTACCCTAGAAGTTTAATAGTGCATTTCTCTAGTCATTTCATGCGCTTTCAGATGCCGCGTAGTCCAATAAGCTATCTGAAATAGGAGCGACGTAAATTGAACAAATGTGATACAATTTTGCTGAATTCTTAAGTTAACTATAATGTAAAATGATCTAATCGGGTCTCTGTTTGCCCTACCCTACAAGTTTAATAGTGCATTTTATTCGCCATTCCATGCGCTTTGAGATGCCGCTTAGCGCAATATGCTATCTGAAATAGGAGCGACGTAAATTGAACAAATGTGATAGAATTTCGCTGAATTCTTATATTAACCATAACGTAAATTGATCTAATCGGGTCACTGTTCGCCCTAACCTAGAAGTTTAATAGTGTATTTTACTCGCCATTTCATGCGCTTTGAGATGCCGGATAGCCTAATACGATATCTGAAACAGGAGCGACGTAAATTGAACAAATCTGATAGAATTACGCTGAATTCTTATATTTACCGTAATATAAAATGATCTAATCGGGTCTCTGTTTGCCTTACCCTAGAAGTTTAATAGTGCATTTTACTCACGATTTCATGCGCTTTGCGATGCCGCTTAGCCCAATACGCTATCTGAAATAGGAGCGACGTAAATGGAACAAATGTGATAGAATTTCGCTTTATTCTTATAGTAACCATAATGTAAAATGATCTAATCGGGTCTCTGTTCGCCCTACCCTAGAAGTTTAATAGTGCATTTTACTCGCCATTTCATGCGCTTTGAGATGCCGCTTAGCCTAATACGCTATCTGAAATAGGAGCGACGTAAATTGAACAAATGTGATAGAATTTCGCTGAATTCTTATATTAACCAAAATATAAAATGATCTAATCGGGTCTCTGATTGCCCCACCCTAGAAGTTTAATAGTGCATTTTACTCGCCATTTCATGCGCTATGAGATGCCGCTTAGCGCAATACGCTATCTGAAATAGGAGCGTCGTAAATTTAACAAATGTGATAGAAGTACGCTGAATTATTATATTAACCGTAATATAAAATGATGTAATCGGGTCTCTGTTTGCCTTACCCTAGAAGTTTAATTGAGCATTTTACACACCATTTCATGCGCTTTGTGATGCCGCTTAGCCCAGTACGCTATCTGAAATGGGAGCGACGTAAATTGAACAAACGTGATAGAATTTCGCAGAATTCTTATATTAAAGAAAATATAAAATGATCTAATCGGGTCTCTGATTGCCCTACCCTACAAGTTTAATAGTGCATTTTACTCGCCATTTCATGCGCTTTGAGGTGCCGCTTTGCCGATTACGCAAACTGAAATAGGAGCGACGTAAATTGAACAAATGCGATAGAATTTCGCCGAATTCTTATATTAACCATAATGTAAAATGATCTAATCGGGTCTCTGTTCGCCCCACCCTAGAAGTTTAATAGTGCATTTTACTCGCCATTTCATGCACTTTGAGATGCCGCTTAGCCCAATACGCTAGCTGAAATAGGAGCGTCGTAAATTGAACAGATGCGATACAATTTCGCTGAATTCTTAAATTAACCATAATATAAAATGATCTAATCGGGTCTCTGTTTGCCCTACCCAACAAGTTTAATACTGCATTTTATTCGCCATTTCTCGCGCTTTGAGATGCCGCTTAGCCCAATACGCTATCTGAAACAGGAGCGACGTAAGTTGGACAAATGTGATATAATTTCGCTGAATTCTTAAATTAACCATAATATAAATTGATCTAATCGGGTCTCTGTTTGCCCTACCCTACAAGTTTAATAGTGCATTTTATTCGCCATTTCACACGCTTTGAGATGCCGCCTAGCCCAGTACGCTATCTGAAATAGGAGCGACGTAAATTGAACAAATGTGATAGAATTACGCTGAATTCTTATATTAACCATAATGTAAAATGATCTAATCGGGTCTTTGTTTGCCCTATCCTAGAAGTTTAATAGCGCATTATATTCGCCATTTCACGCGCTTTAAGATGCCGCCTAGCGCAGTACGCTATCTGAAATAGGAGCGACGTAAATTGAACAAATGTGATACAATTTTGCTGAATTCTTAAATTAACTATAATACAAAATGATCTAATCGGGTCTCTGTTTGCCCTACCCTACAAGTTTAATAGTGCATTTTATTCGCCATTTCATGCGCTTTGAGATGCCGCTTAGCGCAATACGCTATCTGAAATAGGAGCGACGTAAATTGAACAAATGTGATAGAATCTCGCTGAATTCATATAATAAACGAAATATAATATGATCTAATCGGGTATCTGATTGCCCTATCATAGAAGTTAAATAGTGCATTTTACTCGCCATTCCAAGCGCTTTAAGATGCCGCCTAGCCCAGTACGCTATCTGAAATAGGAGCGACGTAAATTGAACAAATGTGACATAATTTCGCTGAATTCTGAAATTAACCATAATATAAAATGATCTAATCGGGTCGCCGTTTGCCCTATCCTAGAAGTTTAATAGTGTAGTTTACTCGCCATTTCATGCGCTTTGAGATGCCGCTTAGCCCAATACGCTCTCTGAAATAGGAGCGACGTAAATTGAACGATTGTGATATAACTTCGCTGAATTCTTGAATTAACCATAATATAAAATGATCTAATTGGGTCTCTGTTCGCCCTACCCTAGAAGTTTAACAGCGCATTATATTCGCCATTCCACGCGCTTTAAGATGCCGCCTAGCCCAGTACGCTATCTGAAATAGGAGCGACGTAAATTGAACAAATGTGATAGAATTACTCTGCATTCTTATATTAACCATAATGTAAAATGATCTAAACGGGTCTCTGTTTGCCTTACCCTAGAAGTTTGATAGTGCATTTTGCTCGCCATTTCATGCGCTTTGTGATGCCGCTTAGCCCAATACCCTCTCTGAAATACGAGCGACGTAAATTGAAGGAATGTGATATAATTTCGCTGTATTCTTAAATTAACCATAATATAAAATGATCTAATCGGGTCTCTGATTGCCCCACCCTAGAAGTTTAATACTGCATTTTACTAGCCATTTCATGCGCTTTGAGATGCCGCTTAGCCCAATACGCTATCTGAAATAGGAGCGACGTAAATTTAACAAATGTGATGGAAGTACGCTGAATTATTATATTAACCGTAATATAAAATGATGTAATCGGGTCTCTGTTTGCCTTACCCTACAAGTTTAATTGAGCATTTTGCACACCATTTCATGCGCTTTGTGATGCCGCTTAGCCCAGTACGCTATCTGAAATAGGAGCGACATAAATTGAACAAATGTGATAGAATTTCGCTGAATTCTTATATTAACCATAATGTAAAATGATCTAATCGGCTCTCTGTTCGCCCTACCCCAGAGGTTTAATAGTGCATTTTACTCGCCATTTCATGCGCTTTGAGATGCCGCTTAGTCCAATACGCTATCTGAAGTAGGAGCGACGTAAATTGAACAAATGTGATAGAATTACGCTGAATTCTTATATTAACCATAATATAAAATGGTCTAATCGGGTCTCTGATTGCCCCACCCTAGAAGTTTAATAGTGCATTTTATTCGCCATTTCATGCGCTTTGAGATGCCGCTTAGCGCAATACGCTATCTGAAATAGGAGCGACGTAAATTGAACAAATGTGATAGAACTTCGATGAATTCTTAAATTAACAATAATATAAAATGATCTAATCTGGTCTCCGTTTGCCCTACCCTAGAAGTTTAATAGTGCACTTTACTCGCCATTTCATGCGCTTTGAGATAGCGCTTAGCCCAATGCGCTAGCTAAAATATGAGCGTCGTAAATTGAACAAATGTGATACAATTTCGCTGAATTCTTATATTAACCATAATGTAAAATGATCTAATCGGGTCTTTGTTTTCCCTACCCTAGAAGGTTAATAGTGCGTTTTACTCGCAATTTCATGCGCTTTAAGATGCCGCCTAGCCCAGTACGCTATCAGAAATAGGAGCGACGTAAATTGAACAAATGTGATAGAATTTCGCTGAATTCTTATATTAACCATAACGTAAATTGATCTAATCGGGTCACTGTTCGCCCTAACCTAGAAGTTTAATAGTGTATTTTACTCGCCATTTCATGCGCTTTGAGATGCCGGATAGCCTAATACGATATCTGAAATAGGAGCGACGTAAATTGAACAAATCTGATAGAATTACGCTGAATTCTTATATTTACCGTAATATAAAATGATCTAATCGGGTCTCTGTTTGCCTTACCCTAGAAGTTTAATAGTGCATTTTACTCACCATTTCATGCGCTTTGAGATGCCGCTTAGCGCAATACGCTATCTTAAATAGGAGCGTCGTAAATTTAACAAATGTGATAGAAGTACGCTGAATTATTATATTAACCGTAATATAAAATGATGTAATCGGGTCTCTGTTTGCCTGACCCTAGAAGTTTAATTGAGCATTTTACACACCATTTCATGCGCTTTGTGATGCCGCTTAGCCCAGTACGCTATCTGAAATGGGAGCGACGTAAATTGAACAAACGTGATAGAATTTCAGAGAATTCTTATATTAAAGAAAATATAAAATGATCTAATCGGGTCTCTGATTGCCCTACCCTACAAGTTTAATAGTGCATTTTACTCGCCATTTCATGCGCTTTGAGGTGCCGCTTTGCCGATTACGCAAACTGAAATAGGAGCGACGTAAATTGAACAAATGCGATAGAATTTCGCCGAATTCTTATATTAACCATAATGTAAAATGATCTAATCGGGTCTCTGTTCGCCCCACCCTAGAAGTTTAATAGTGCATTTTACTCGCCATTTCATGCGCTTTGAGATGCCGCTTAGCCCAATACGCTAGCTGAAATAGGAGCGTCGTAAATTGAACAGATGCGATACAATTTCGCTGAATTCTTAAATTAACCATAATATAAAATGATCTAATCGGGTCTCTGTTTGCCCTACCCAACAAGTTTAATACTGCATTTTATTCGCCATTTCTCGCGCTTTGAGATGCCGCTTAGCCCAATACGCTATCTGAAACAGGAGCGACGTAAGTTGGACAAATGTGATATAATTTCGCTGAATTCTTAAATTAACCATAATATAAATTGATCTAATCGGGTCTCTGTTTGCCCTACCCTACAAGTTTAATAGTGCATTTTATTCGCCATTTCACGCGCTTTGAGATGCCGCCTAGCCCAGTACGCTATCTGAAATAGGAGCGACGTAAATTGAACAAATGTGATAGAATTACGCTGAATTCTTATATTAACCATAATGTAAAATGATCTAATCGGGTCTTTGTTTTCCCTATCCTAGAAGTTTAATAGCGCATTATATTCGCCATTTCACGCGCTTTAAGATGCCGCCTAGCGCAGTACGCTATCTGAAATAGGAGCGACGTAAATTGAACGAATGTGATAGAATTTCGCTGAATTCTTAAATTAACCATAATATAAAATGATCTAATCGGGTCTCTGTTTGCCTTACCTTAGAAGTTTGATAGTGCATTTTACTCACCATTTCATGCGCTTTGAGATGCCGCCAAGCCCAATACGCTGTCTGAAATAAGAGCGACGTAAATTGAATGAATGTGATATAATTTCGCTGAATTCTTAAATTAACCATAATATAAACTGATCTAATCGGGTCTCTGTTTGCCTTACCTTAGAAGTTTGATAGTGCATTTTACTCACCATTTCATGCGCTTTGAGATGAAGCAAAGCCCAATACGCTGTCTGAAATAAGAGCGACGTAAATTGAAAGAATGTGATATAATTTCGCTGAATTCTTAAATTAACCATAATATAAAATGATCTAATCGGGTCTCTGTTTGCCTTATCATAGAAGCTTAATAGTGCATTTTACTCGCCATTTCACGCGCTTTAAGATGCCGCTTAGCCCAGGACGCTATCTGAAATAGGAGCGACGTAAATTGAACAAATGTGATTGAATTACGCTGCACTCTTATATTAACCGCAATATAAAATGATATAATCGGGTCTCTGTTTGCCTTACTCTAGAAGCTTCATAGTGAATTTTACTCGCCACTTCATGCGCTTTGAGATGCCGCTTATCCCAATACGCTATCTGAAATAGGAGCGACGTAAATTGAACAAATGTGATAGAATTACACTGCATTCTTATATTAACCATAATGTAAAATTATCTAAACGGGTCTCTGTTTGCCTTTCCCTAGAAGTTTGAAAGTGCATTTTACTCGCCATTTCATGCGCTTTGTGATACCGCTTAGCCCAATACCCTATCTGAAATAGGAGCGACGTAAGTTGAACAACTGTGATAGAATTACGCTGAATTCTTATATTAACCATAATGTAAAATGATCTAATCGGGTCTTTGTTTGACCTACCCTAGAAGTTTAATAGCGCATTATATTCGCCATTCCACGCGCTTTAAGATGCCTCCTAGCCCAGTACGCTATCTGAAATAGGAGCGACGTAAATTGAACAAATGTGATAGAATTACACTGCATTCTTATATTAACCATAATGTAAAATGATCTAAAGGGGTCTCTGTTTGCCTTACCCTAGAAGTTTGATAGTGCATTTTACTCGCCATTTCATGCGCTTTGTGGTGCCGCTTAGCCCAATACCCTATCTGAAATAGGAGCGACGTAAATTGAACGAATGTGACATAATTTCGTTGAGTTCTTAAATTAACCATAATATAAAACGATCTAATCGGGTCTCTGGTTGCCCTACCCTACAAGATTAGTAGCGCATTTTACTCGGCATTTCATGCGCTTTGAGATGCCTCTTAGCCCAATACGCTATCTGAAATAGGAGCGACGTAAATTGAACAAATGTAATAGAATTTCGCTGAATTCATATATTAACCATAATGTAAAATGATCTAATCGGGTCTCTGTTCGCCCTACCCTAGACGGTTAATAGTACATTTCACTCGTCATTTCATGCGCTTTGAGATGCCGCATAGCCCAATACGCTATCTGAAGTAGGAGCGACGTAAATTGAACAAATCTGATAGAATTTCGCTGAATTCTTATATGAACCATAATATAAAATGATATAATCGGGTCGCTGTTTGCCCTACCCTAGAAGCTTAATAGTGCATTTTATTCGCCATTTCATGCGCTTTGAGATGCCGCTTAGCCCAATACGCTATCTGAAATATGAGCGACGTAAATTGAACAAATGTGATAGAATTTCGCTGAATTCTTATATTAATCATAATGTAAAAGGATCTGATCGGGTCTCCGTTCGCCCCACCCTAGAAGTTTAATAGTGAATTTCACTCGCATTCCACGCGCTTTAGGATGCCGCCTAGCCTAGTAGGATATCTGAAATAGGAGCGACGTAAATTGAACAAATGTGATAGAATTAAGCTGAATTCTTATATTAACCGTAATATAAAATGATCTAATCAGATCTCTCTCTGCCTTACCCTAGAAGTTCAATAGTGCATTTCACTCGTCATTTCATGCGCTTTGAGATGCCGCGTAGTCCAATAAGCTATCTGAAATAGGAGCGACGTAAATTGAACACATGTGATACAATTTTGCTGAATTCTTAAATTAACTATAATATAAAATGATCTAATCGGGTCTCTGTTTGCCCTACACTACAAGTTTAATAGTGCATTTTATTCGCCATTTCATGCGCTTTGAGATGCCGCTTAGCGCAATACGCTATCTGAAATAGGAGCGACGTAAATTGAACAAATGTGATAGAATTTCGATGAATTCTTAAATTAACAATAATATAAAATGATCTAATCGGGTCTCTGTTTGCCCTACACTAGAAGTTCAATAGTGCATTTTACTCGACATTTCATGCGCCTTGAGATGCCGCTTAGCCCAATACGCTATCTGAAATAGGAGCGACGTAAGTTAAACAAATGTGATATAACTTCGGAGAATTCTTAAGTTAACCGTAATATAAAATGATCTAATCGGGTCTCTGTTCGCCTTACCCTAGAAGCTTAATAGTGCATTTTACTCGCCATTTCATGCGCTTTGAGATGCCGCTTATCCCAATACGGTATCTGAAATAGGACCGACGTAAATTGAACAAATGTGATAAAACTACGTTGAATTCGTATATTAACAATAATATAAAATGATCTCATCGGGTCTCTGTTCACCCTACCCTAGAAGTTTGATGGTGCATTTTATTCGTCATTTCATGCGCTTTGCGATGCCGCTTATCCTAATACGCTATCTGAAATAGGAGCGACGTATATTGAACAAATGTGATTGAATTTCGCTGAATTCTTATATTAACCAGAATGTAAAATGATCTAATCGGCTCTCTGGTTGCCCTACCCTAGAAGTTTAATAGTGCATTTTTCTCGGCATTTCATGCGCTTTGAAAAGCCGCTCAACCCAATACGCTACCTAAAATAGGAGCGACGTAAATTGTAGAAATGTGATAGAATTACGCTGAATTCTTATATTAACCGTAATATAAAATGATCTAATCGTGTCTCTGTTTGCCTTACCCTAGAAGTTTGATAGTGCATTTTACTCGCCATTTCATGCGCTTTGAGATGCCCTTAGACTAATACGCTATCTGAAATAGAAGCGACGTAAATTGGACAAATGTGATAGATCTACGCTGCATTCTTATATTAACCGTAATATAAAATGATCTCAACGGGTCTCTGTTTGCCTTACCCTAGAAGGTCGATAGTGCATTTTGCTCGCCATTTCATGCGCTTTGAGAAGCCGCTTAGCCCAATACGCTATCTGAAATAGTAGCGACGTAAATTGAACAAATGTGATAGAATTACGCTGAATTCTTATATTAACCATAATATAAAATGATCTAATCGGGTCTCTGTTTACCTTACCCTAGACGTTTGATAGTGCATTTTACACGCCATTTCATGCGCTTTGCGGTGCCGCTTAGACCAATACGCTATCTCAAATAGAAGCGACGTAAGTTGAACGACTGTGATTGAATTTCGCTGAATTCTTAAATTAACCATAATATGAAATGATCTAATCGGGTCTCTGGTTGCCCTGCCCTAGAAGTTTAATAGTGCATTTTACTGGCCACTTCATGCGCTTTGATATGCCGCTCGGCCCAATACGCTATCTGAAATAGGAGCGACGGAAATTGAACAAATGTGATAGAATTTCGCTGAATTCTTAAATTAACCGTAATATAAAATGATCTAATCGGGTCTCTGTTCGCCCCACCCTAGAAGTTTAATGTTGCATTTCCCTTGACATTCCACGCGCTTTAGCATGCCGCCTAGCCCAGTAGGCTATCTGAAATAGGAGCGACGTCAATTGAACAAATGTGTTAGAATTACGCTGAATTCTTGTGTTAACCATAATATAAAATGATCTAATCGGGTCTCTGTTTGCACTACCCGAGAAGTTTAATAGTGCAATTTACTCGCCATTTCATGCGCTTTGAGAAGCCGCTTAGCCCAATACGCTATCTGAAATAGGAGCGACGTAAATTGAACAAATGTGATAGAATTTCGCTGAATTCTTAAATTAATCAAAATATAAAATGATCTAATCGGGTCTCTGTTTGCCCTACCCTAGAAGTTTAATAGTGCAATTTATTCGCCACTTCATGCGCTTTGAGATGCCGCTTAGACCAATACGCTATCTGAAATAGGAGCGACGTAAATTGAACAAATGTGATAGAATTAATCTGAATTCTTAAATTAACCATAATATAAAATGATCTAATCGGGTCTCTGTTTGCCCTACCCTAGCAGTTTAATAGTGCATTTTACTCGCCATTTCATGCGCTTTGAGATGCCGCTTAGCCCAATACGCTATCTGAAATAGGAGCGACGTAAATTGAACGAATGTGATAGAATTTCGCTGAATTCTTAAATTAACCATAATATAAAATGATCTAATCGGGTCTCTGTTTGCCCTACCGTTGAAGCTTAATAGTGCATTTTACTCGCCATTTCATGCGCTTTGAGATGCCGCTTAGCCCAATACGCTATCTGAAACACGAGCGACGTAAATTGAACAAATCTGATAGAATTTCGCTGAATTCTGATATTAACCAAAATATAGAATGATCTAATCGGGTCTCTGTTTGCCCTACCCTAGAAGTTTAATAGAGCAATTTACTCGCCATTTCATGCGCTTTGAGATGCCGCTTAGCCCAATACGCTATCAGAAATAGGAGCGACGTAAATTGAACAAATGTGATAGAATTTCGCTGAATTCTTATATTAACCATAATGTAAAATGATATAATCGGGTCTCTGTTCGCCCCACCCTAGAAGTTTAATACTGCATTTCACTCGACATTTCACACGCTTTAGGATGCCGCCTAGCCCAGTAGGCGATCTGAAATGGGAGCGGCGTCAATTGAACAAATGTGATAGAATTACGCTGAATTCTTATGTTAACCGTAATATAAAATGATCTAATCGGGTCTCTGTTTGCCCTACCCTAGCAGTTTAATAGTGCATTTTACTCGCCATTTCATGCGCTTTGAGATGCCGCTTAGCCCAATACGCTATCTGAAATAGGAGCGACGTAAATTGAACGAATGTGATAGAATTTCGCTGAATTCTTAAATTAACCATAATATAAAATGATCTAATCGGGTCTCTGTTTGCCCTACCGTTGAAGCTTAATAGTGCATTTTACTCGCCATTTCATGCGCTTTGAGATGCCGCTTAGCCCAATACGCTATCTGAAACACGAGCGACGTAAATTGAACAAATCTGATAGAATTTCGCTGAATTCTGATATTAACCAAAATATAGAATGATCTAATCGGGTCTCTGTTTGCCCTACCCTAGAAGTTTAATAGAGCAATTTACTCGCCATTTCATGCGCTTTGAGATGCCGCTTAGCCCAATACGCTATCAGAAATAGGAGCGACGTAAATTGAACAAATGTGATAGAATTTCGCTGAATTCTTATATTAACCATAATGTAAAATGATATAATCGGGTCTCTGTTCGCCCCACCCTAGAAGTTTAATACTGCATTTCACTCGACATTTCACACGCTTTAGGATGCCGCCTAGCCCAGTAGGCGATCTGAAATGGGAGCGGCGTCAATTGAACAAATGTGATAGAATTACGCTGAATTCTTATGTTAACCGTAATATAAAATGATCTAATCGGGTCTCTGTTTGCCCTACCCTAGAAGTTTAATAGTGCATTTTACTCGCCATTTCATGCGCTTTGAGATGCCGCTTAGCCCAATACGCTATCTGAAATAGGAGCGACGTAAATTGAACAAATGTGATAGAATCTCGCTGAATTCTTAAATTAACCGTAATATAAAATGATCTAATCGGGTCTCTGTTTGCCGTACCCTAGAAGTTTAATAGTGCATTTCACTCGCCATTTCATGCGCTTTGAGATGCCGCTTGGCCCAATACGCTATCTGAAATAGGAGCGACGTAAATTGAACAAATGTGATAGAATTTCGCTGAATTCTTATATTAACCATAATGTAAAATGATCTAATCGGCTCTCTGTTCGCCCTACCCTGGAAGTTTAATAATGCAATTTACTCGCCATTTCATGCGCTTTGAGAAGCCGTTAAGCCCAATACGCTATCTGAAATAGGAGCGACGTAAATTGAACAAATGTGATAGAATTTCGCTGAATTCTTATTTATTTATTTATTCATTTGTAAATTATACGGGTATAAACCCAATGTGTACACATAAGTAAGAACTATAACAAAAATAAAAGAAATGAAGGCAGTCACACAATGTAGTATTAAACAAAAAGGCAATTGTAAAGAAATTATAATAAAACATTATCTAAGCAGTGCGCAGTGCTAAGTATAAAGATTTTTTAAAGCTAGGAATAGAGCCACTGAAAAAATCAACCTTATCCGTAACTGTGTTGGCAGATTTTAATATACGAATAATTGGATCACTAGAACCATATTTAGTTTTTATGGTAGCATAATGAAATACATGACTTCTTCTAAGATACCTTGTGGGAGCATAAAAGTGAATAAGTTCTAATAATTGCGGACAGGAGATTTGAGCATGTATAATTTTGAATAAAAAAGATAGATCAGTGACAATCCTGCGATCATACAAAGAAGTCATATTAAGTATCTTTAGTAATGGGTCATAATCATGATCATTGCGCAACATGGGTCTGTTTAATCTAAAAGCAATATGCCTGATGAATTTATGCTGCACTCTCTCTAACATTAGGTTATATTTTGAGAATTCCGGAGACCAGATGACTGAAGCATACTCTAATTGAGGCCGGACCAATTGAATATACAGTAGCCTAATGGTGTCCATGTTTTTAAAATCAGTGGTGAAACGCTTAATAAAACCTAATGATTTGAGAGCAGTGCTCACAATGTTGTTGCAGTGCTTTGAGAAATTTAGTGTTGGTGTAATGCAGACACCAAGGTCGTTAATTTCACTAACCTCCAATAATTCGAGACTATTAAAACTATAATCCGCGATTATAGGATGAATGCTACGGGATGACCTCATTACATAACATTTAGTAATGTTTAGTTTCATTTTATTTGTTCTGCACCAATCACAAAACCTTGTGAGATCAGACTGAAGTTTATGTGTATCACAAATATCTGAAACTCTTCTAAAAATCTTGAGGTCATCTGCGTACAAAAGAAACCTGCTGTGGGCAAAAACATCTTGTAAATCATTAATAAAAATATTAAATAATAATGGACCCAGACGTTAACCTTGAGGAACTCCTGAGGTGGCTTTTATAGGAGAAGATAGGGAGTTTTTCACATTAACAAATTGCAAGCGGTCCATGAGGTAAGATTTAACCCATGCCAGCAAGTTTCCATTACATCCTATAGCCGAAAGTTTTGATACTAGAATTGAGTGATCAACCGAGTCGAAGGCTTTTTTAAAATCAGTGAAAACAGTATCAACTTGTAAATTACTTTCCATGCTGGTAGAAATGTAGTTGCAAAAAACAGTAAGACTAGTGACTGTAGAACGACCTTGTATAAAACCATGTTGTTCATCGCAGATGAGATGAGAAAAAATTTGACTAAGTTTCTCACTGACAATATTTTCAAATACCTTAGGTATTACACTAATGATAGAAACAGGTCTGTAGTTTCCGACATCTGAAACATTTCCTGACTTAAAAACGGGTGTTACCAGAGAAGTTTTCCAGCACGTTGGAAAAATTCCAGTACTTAAAGATTTATTAAAGATAATCCAAAGAGGCCGAGATAGAATAAAACTACAAGATTTGAAAAACTTAGGGGGTATGCCATCATATCCCGGACCTTTTTTAATATCAAGAGAATTTAGTTTTGTGAATATTTCACTGATATTAATGAAAATATCAGATACATGTGTAACAGATTGTGTTTCAATTATGGAAGATGTAGCGGAGTCGGAGACGTAGACATTGCCAAAAAATGAAGCAAAGATATTAGCAATAGATTCACTATTTGTGGCAGTTTCAGTTGCATTCGACATTACGTTAGATATGTTATTTGAACGACGATGAGAATTGACAAAATTCCAGAAAGACTTAATATTGTATTGTATAGAGTATTCGGTAGCATGAATGTATGCAGAGTAACATTGAGTAGTTAATTTCTTACACATAGAACGTAGATTCGAAAAGCATAAATAGTCAGCAAAAGAACAGGTCTTTTTAAAATTCAGATGAGCACGCTTTTTCTCTTTTACTAATTTGATCAGTTGTGGAGAAAACCATTTAGGGTACTTAGAGTTATTATAAGTACATTTAGGAACAAACGTATCAATAGCAACAAACAAGTACTCATACAAGATGTTAACTGCATCATCAACACGTAAGTCAGTTAGAATGTTATCCCAATATATACTGCTCAGATAGTCACAAATTCCTTGAAAGTTACCTCGATTGAAATTATAGTACCTATAAGAGTCACATGGTTTATAATTGAAAACAGACAATTCAATCGAAGTATTCAGCGGAGGGTGAAATTTATCCTGTCGTAGAAGCGTATCTAGAGCTCGAGTAACATAAGTCTTCTGGATGCTGGAGAAACAGAGATCCAACATACTTCCATGTTCGTTGAAAAATTCATTTTTTTGTAATAAACTATGATAATTCATAGTTTGTAATAAGCATTCCACAGCTAAAAGTTCATTTGATGATGCATTTGAACGCATAACGTATGATAAGTAGGACTGATTGACAATAAAATCGGTATGAGGTAAGTTGTAATCACCAAACACAAGAATGTGACTATTTTGATAAGCATCAACAATTTCCGAGATCGAACTGCAATGCTCTTCATATAATGCTGCAGGCGATGAAGGTGGTAAATATACTGCACCAAGTATTATCGGATGAATACCATTGTGTATAATAACAAATGTTTGTTCAACTTTAGTACTTTTTATATTAACTTCTTCACAACTTAGTGAGTTTGGAATAGCTATAAGAACACCACCAGCCCTGCTAAATCCACTTGTGAGATCCGATCTATCACATCGAAAGATTCTGTAGCCATCAAATCCGAGTTCACCAGCAGGTATTGTTTTATCAAGCCAAGTTTCAACTAAAACAAATATGTCATAGATATTTGATAAAGAAGGTATAGCCTGCCGTAAATTGTCCAATTTGGTTCGAAGACCTCGTATATTCTGGTAATAAATGTTTAGTTTATTCATTCGTTTTTTGGTGCCGCACGCCTGGTAACAATTTTTGGTATTCCATTGAAATATCTAGTAGTTTTTCCATTATCGTTGGTACTCCGTAGTTCAGCTTTGAGTTTATTTAAATATGACCGTTGGTCATATATTAACCATAATATAAAATGACCTAACCGGGTCTCTGAATGCCCTATCATAGAAGGTTAGTAGTGCATTTTACTCGTCATTCCACGCGCTTTCAGATGCCGCTTAGCCCAATACGCTACCTGAAGTAGGAGCGACGTAAATTGAACAAACGTGATAGAATTACGCAGAATTCTTATATTAACCATAATATGATATGATCTATTTGGGTCTCTGATTGCCCTATCATAGACGGTTAGTATTGTATTGTACTCGCCATTCCACGCGCCTTAAGACGCCGCCTTGCCCAATATACTATCTGAAATAGGAGCGTCGTAAATTGAACAATTGTTATAGAATTACGCAGAATTCTTATATTAACCATAATATAAAATGATCTAATCGGGTCTCTGTTTGCCCTACCCTAGAAGTTTAATTGTGCATTTTACTCGACATTTCATATCCTTTAAGATGCCACCTAGCCCAATACGCTATCTGAAATAGGGGCGACGTACATTGAACAAACGTGATAAAATTACGCTGAATTCTTATATTAACCATAATATAATACGATCTATTCGGGTCTCTGATTACCCTATCATAGAAGTTTAGTAGTGCATTTTACTCTACATTTCATGTGCTTTAAGATTCCGCTTAGCCCAATACGCTATCTGAAGTAGGAGCAACGTAAATTGAACAAATGTGACAGAGTTACGCAGAATCCTTATATTAGCCATAATATAATATGATCTATTCGGGTCTCTGATTGCCCTATCATAGAAGTTTAGTAGTACATTTTACTCACCATTTCATGCGCTTTAAGGTGCCACCTAGCGCAATACGCTATCTGAAGTAGGAGCGACGTAAATTGAACAAACCTGATAGAATTACGCAGAATTCTTATATTAACCATAATATGATATGATCTATTTGGGTCTCTGATTGCCCTATCATAGACGGTTGGTATTGCATTTTACTCGCCATTCCACGCGCTTTAAGGTGCCGCCTTGCCCAATATACTATCTGAAATAGGAGCGTCGTAAATTGAACAATTGTTATAGAATTACGCAGAATTCTTATATTAACCATAATATAAAATGATCTAATCGGGTCTCTGTTTGCCCTACCCTAGAAGTTTAATTGTGCATTTTACTCGACATTTCATATCCTTTAAGATGCCGCCTAGCCCAATCCGCAATCTGAAATTGGAGCTACGTAAATTGAACAAATGTGAGAGAGTTACGCAGAATTCTTATATTAGCCATAATATAATATGATCTATTCGGGTCTCTGGTGGCCCTATCATAGAAGTTTAATAGTGCATTTTACTCGTCATTCCACGCGCTTTCAGATGCCGCTTAGCCCAATACGCTATCTGAAGTAGGAGCGACGTAAATTGAACAAACCTGATAGAATTACGCAGAATTCTTATATTAACCATAATATGATATGATCTATTTGGGTCTCCGATTGCACTATCATAGAAGGTTAGTATTGCATTTTACTCGCCATTCCACGCGCTTTAAGGTGCCGCCTTGCCCAATATACTATCTGAAATAGGAGCGTCGTAAATTGAACAACTGTGATAGAATTACGCAGAATTCTTATATTAACCATAATATAAAATGATCTAATCGGGTCTCTGTTTGCCCTACCCTAGAAGTATAATAGTGCATTTTACTCGCCATGTCATGCGCTTTGAGATGCCGCTTAGCCCAATACGCTATCTGAAATAGGAGCGACGTAAATTGAACGAATGTGATAGAATTTCGCTGAATTCTTATATTAAACAAAATGTAAAATGATCTAATCGGCTCTCTGTTCGCCCTACCCTAGAAGTTTGATAGTGCACTCTACTCACAATTTCATGCGCTTTGAGATGCCGCTTAGCCTAATACGCTATCTGAAATAGGAGCGACGTAAATTGAACAAATGTGATAGAACTACGCTGAATTCTTATATTAACCGTAATATAAAATGATAGAATCGGGTCTCTGTTTGCCTTACCCTAGAAGTTTGATAGTGCATTTTACTCGCCATTTCATGCGCTTTAAGATGCCGCCTAGCCCAGTACGCTATCTGAAATAGGAGCGCCATCAATTTAACTAATGTGATAGAATTACGCTGAATTCTTATATTAATCGTAATATAAAATGATCTAATCTGGTCTCTGTTTGCCTTACCCTAGAAGTTTAATTGTGCATTTTACTCGCCATTTCATGCGCTTTAAGATGCCGCCTAGACCAGTACGCTATCTGAAATAGGAGCGACGAAAATTGAACAAATGTGATAGAATTTCGCTGAATTCTTATATTATCCATAATGTAAAATGATCTAATCGGGTCTCTGTTCGCCCTACCCTAGAAGTTTAATAATGCATGAACAAACCTGATAGAATTACGCAGAATTCTTATATTAACCATAATATGATATGATCTATTTGGGTCTCCGATTGCCCTATCATAGAAGGTTAGTATTGCATTTTACTCGCCATTCCACGCGCTTTAAGGTGCCGTCTTGCCCAATATACTATCTGAAATAGGAGCGTCGTAAATTGAACAACTGTGATAGAATTACGCAGAATTCTTATATTAACCATAATATAAAATGATCTAATCGGGTCTCTGTTTGCCCTACCCTAGAAGTATAATAGTGCATTTTACTCGCCATTTCATGCGCTTTGAGATGCCGCTTTGCCCAATACGCTATCTGAAGTAGGAGCGACGTAAATTGAACAAATGTGATAGAATGTCGCTGAATTCTTAAATTAACCATAATATAAAATGATCTAATCTGATCTCTGTTCGCCTTACCCCAGAAGTTTAATAGTGCATTTTACTCGCCATTTCATACGCTTTGGGATACCGCTTAGCCCAATACGCTATCTGAAATAGGAGCGACGTAAATTGAACAAATGTGATAGAATTTTGCTGAATTCTTATATTAAACAAAATATAAAATGATCTAATCGGGTCTCTGATTGCCCTATCACAGAACATTAATAGTGCATTTCACTCGCCATTCCATGCGCTTCAAGATGCCGCCTAGTCCAATACGCTATCTGAAATAGGAGCGACGTAAATTGAACAAATGTGAAAGAATTTCGCTGAATTATTAAATTAACCATAATATAAAATGATCTAATCTGATCTCTGTTTGCCTTACCCCAGAAATTTAATAGTGCACTTTACTCGACATTTCATGCGCTTTAAGATGCCGCCTAGTCCAATGCGCTATCTGAAATTGGAGCTACGTAAATTGAACAAACGTGATAGAATTACGCAGAATTCTTATATTAACCATAATATAATACGATCTATTCGGGTCTCTGATTGCGCTGTCATAGAAGTTAAATAGTGCATTTTACTCGTCATTTCATGCGCATTCTGGTGCCATCTAGCCCAATACGCTATCTGAAATAGGAGCGACATAAATTGAACAAATGTGATAAAATTACGTTGAATTCGTATATTAACAATAATATAAAATGATCTCATCGGGTCTCTGTTCACCCTACCCTAGAAGTTTGATGGTGCATTTTATTCGTCATTTCATGCGCTTTGCGATGCCGCTTATCCTAATACGCTATCTGAAATAGGAGCGACGTATATTGAACAAATGTGATTGAATTTCGCTGAATTCTTATATTAACCATAATGTAAAATGATCTAATCGGCTCTCTGGTTGCCCTACCCTAGAAGTTTAATAGTGCATTTTTCTCGCCATTTCATGCGCTTTGAAAAGCCGCTCAACCCAATACGCTACCTAAAATAGGAGCGACGTAAATTGTAGAAATGTGATAGAATTACGCTGAATTCTTATATTAACCGTAATATAAAATGATCTAATCGTGTCTCTGTTTGCCTTACCCTAGAAGTTTGATAGTGCATTTTACTCGCCATTTCATGCGCTTTGAGATGCCCTTAGACTAACACGCTATCTGAAATAGAAGCGACGTAAATTGGACAAATGTGATAGAATTTCGCCGAATTCTTAAATTAACCATAATATAAAATGATGTAATCGGGTCTCTGTTTGCCCTACCCTAGAAGTATAATAGTGCATTTTACTCGCGATTTCATGCGCTTTGAGATGCCGCTTAGCCCAATACGCTATCTGAAATAGGAGCGACGTAAATTGAACAAATGTGATAGATCTACGCTGCATTCTTATATTAACCGTAATATAAAATGATCTCAACGGGTCTCTGTTTGCCTTACCCTAGAAGGTCGATAGTGCATTTTGCTCGCCATTTCATGCGCTTTGAGATGCTGCTTAGCCCAATACGCTATCTGAAATAGGAGCGACGTAAATTGAACGAATGTGATAGAATTTCGCTGAATTCTTAAATTAACCATAATATAAAATGATCTAATCGCGAGTCTGGTTGCCCTACCCGAGAAGCTTAATAGTGCATTTTACTCGCGATTTCATGCGCTTTGAGATGCCGCTTAGCCCAATACGCTGTCTGAAATAGGAGCGACGTAAATTGAACAAATGTGATAGATCTACGCTGAATTCTTATATTAACTGTAATATGAAATGATATCATCGGGTCTCTGTTTGCCTTTCCCTAGAAGTTTGATAGTGCATTTTTCTCGCCATTTCATGCGCTTTGAGATGCCGCTTAGCCCAATACGCTATCTGAAATAGAAGCGACGTAAATTGAACGAATGTGATAGAATCTCGTTGCATTCTTATGTTAACCGTAATATAAAGTGATCTCATCGGGTCTCTGTTTGCCTTACCCTAGAAGTTCGATAGTGTATTTTACTCGCCAGTACATGCGCTTTGAGATGCCGCTTAACCCAATACGCTATCTGAAATGGGAGCGACGTAAATTGAACAAATGTGATAGATCAACGCTGAATTCTTATATTAACCGTAATATAAAATGATATCATCGGGTCTCTGTTTGCCTTACCCTAGAAGTTTGATGGTGCATTTTACTCGACATTTCATGCGCTTTGAGATGCCGCTTGGCCCAATACGCTATCTGAAATGGGAGCGATGTAAATTGAACAAATATGATAGAATTTCGCTGAATTCTTTTATTAACCGTAATATAAAATGATCTAATCGGGTCTCTGTTTGCCTTACCCTAGAAGTTTGATAGTGCATTTTACACGCCATTTCATGCGCTTTGCCATGCCGCTTAGCCCAATACGCTATCTGAAATAGGAGCGGCGTAAATTGAACAAATGTGATAGAATTTCGCTGAATTCTTATATTAAACAAAATATAAAATGATGTAATCGGGTCTCTGTTTGCCCTACCCTAGAAGATTAATAGTGCAATTTACTCGCCATTTCATGCCCTTTGAGAAGCCGCTTAGCCCAATGCGCTATCTGAAATAGGAGCGACGTAAATTGAACAAATGTGATAGAATTTCGCTGAATTCTTAAATTAATCAAAATATAAAATGATCTAATCGGGTCTGTGTTTGCCTTACCCTAGAAGTTCGATAGTGCATTTTACTCGCCATTTCATGCGCTTTGAGATGCTGCTTAGCCCAATACGCTATCTGAAATAGGAGCGGCGTAAATTGAACAAATGTGATAGAATTTCGCTGAACTCTTATATTATCCATAATGTAAAATGATCTAATCGGCTCTCTGTTCGCCCTACCCTAGAAGTTTAATAGTGCATTTTACTCGCCATTTCATGCGCTTCGAGATGCCGCTTAGCCCAAGACGCTATCTGAAATAGGAGCGTCGTAAATTGAACAAATGTGATAGAATTTCGCTGAATTCTTAAATTAACCATAATATAAAATGATCTAATCGGGTCTCTGTTTGCCCTACCCTAGAAGTTTAATAGTTCATTTTACTCGCCATTTCATGCGCTTTGAGATGCCGCTTAGACCAATACGCTATCTGAAATAGGAGCGACGTAAGTTGAACAAATGTGATAGAATTAAGCTGAATTCTTAAATTAACCATAATATAAAATGATCTAATCTGGTCTCTGTTTGCCCTACCCTAGAAGTATAATAGTGCATTTTACTCGCCATTTCATGCGCTTTGCGATGCCGCTTAGCCCAGTACGCTATCTGAAATGGGAGCGACGTAAATTGAACAAATGTGATAGATCTACGCTGAATTCTTATATTAACCGTAATATAAAATGATATCATCTTGTCTCTGTTTGCCTTACCCTAGAAGTTTGATGGTGCATTTTACTCGCCATTTCATGCGCTTTGAGAAGCCGCTTAGCCCAATACGCTATCTGAAATAGTAGCGACGTAAATTGAACAAATGTGATAGAATTACGCTGAATTCTTATATTAACCATAATATAAAATGATCTAATCGGGTCTCTGTTTACCTTACCCTAGACGTTTGATAGTGCATTTTACACGCCATTTCATGCGCTTTGCGGTGCCGCTTAGACCAATACGCTATCTCAAATAGAAGCGACGTAAGTTGAACGACTGTGATTGAATTTCGCTGAATTCTTAAATTAACCATAATATGAAATGATCTAATCGGGTCTCTGGTTGCCCTGCCCTAGAAGTTTAATAGTGCATTTTACTGGCCACTTCATGCGCTTTGATATGCCGCTCGGCCCAATACGCTATCTGAAATAGGAGCAACGGAAATTGAACAAATGTGATAGAATTTCGCTGAATTCTTAAATTAACCGTAATATAAAATGATCTAATCGGGTCTCTGTTCGCCCCACCCTAGAAGTTTAATGTTGCATTTCCCTTGACATTCCACGCGCTTTAGCATGCCGCCTAGCCCAGTAGGCTATCTGAAATAGGAGCGACGTCAATTGAACAAATGTGATAGAATTACGCTGAATTCTTGTGTTAACCATAATATAAAATGATCTAATCGGGTCTCTGTTTGCACTACCCGAGAAGTTTAATAGTGCAATTTACTCGCCATTTCATGCGCTTTGAGAAGCCGCTTAGCCCAATACGCTATCTGAAATAGGAGCGACGTAAATTGAACAAATGTGATAGAATTTCGCTGAATTCTTAAATTAATCAAAATATAAAATGATCTAATCGGGTCTCTGTTTGCCCTACCCTAGAAGTTTAATAGTGCAATTTATTCGCCACTTCATGCGCTTTGAGATGCCGCTTAGACCAATACGCTATCTGAAATAGGAGCGACGTAAATTGAACAAATGTGATAGAATTAATCTGAATTCTTAAATTAACCATAATATAAAATGATCTAATCGGGTCTCTGTTTGCCCTACCCTAGCAGTTTAATAGTGCATTTTACTCGCCATTTCATGCGCTTTGAGATGCCGCTTAGCCCAATACGCTATCTGAAATAGGAGCGACGTAAATTGAACGAATGTGATAGAATTTCGCTGAATTCTTAAATTAACCATAATATAAAATGATCTAATCGGGTCTCTGTTTGCCCTACCGTTGAAGCTTAATAGTGCATTTTACTCGCCATTTCATGCGCTTTGAGATGCCGCTTAGCCCAATACGCTATCTGAAACACGAGCGACGTAAATTGAACAAATCTGATAGAATTTCGCTGAATTCTTATATTAACCAAAATATAGAATGATCTAATCGGGTCTCTGTTTGCCCTACCCTAGAAGTTTAATAGAGCAATTTACTCGCCATTTCATGCGCTTTGAGATGCCGCTTAGCCCAATACGCTATCTGAAATAGGAGCGACGTAAATTGAACAAATGTGATAGAATTTCGCTGAATTCTTATATTAACCATAATGTAAAATGATATAATCGGGTCTCTGTTCGCCCCACCCTAGAAGTTTAATACTGCATTTCACTCGACATTTCACACGCTTTAGGATGCCGCCTAGCCCAGTAGGCGATCTGAAATGGGAGCGGCGTCAATTGAACAAATGTGATAGAATTACGCTGAATTCTTATGTTAACCGTAATATAAAATGATCTAATCGGGTCTCTGTTTGCCCTACCCTAGAAGTTTAATAGTGCATTTTACTCGCCATTTCATGCGCTTTGAGATGCCGCTTAGCCCAATACGCTATCTGAAATAGGAGCGACGTAAATTGAACAAATGTGATAGAATCTCGCTGAATTCTTAAATTAACCGTAATATAAAATGATCTAATCGGGTCTCTGTTTACCGTACCCTAGAAGTTTAATAGTGCATTTCACTCGCCATTTCATGCGCTTTGAGATGCCGCTTGGCCCAATACGCTATCTGAAATAGGAGCGACGTAAATTGAACAAATGTGATAGAATTTCGCTGAATTCTTATATTAACCATAATGTAAAATGATCTAATCGGCTCTCTGTTCGCCCTACCCTGGAAGTTTAATAATGCAATTTACTCGCCATTTCATGCGCTTTGAGAAGCCGTTAAGCCCAATACGCTATCTGAAATAGGAGCGACGTAAATTGAACAAATGTGATAGAATTTCGCTGAATTCTTATTTATTTATTTATTCATTTGTAAATTATACGGGTATAAACCCAATGTGTACACATAAGTAAGAACTATAACAAAAATAAAAGAAATGAAGGCAGTCACACAATGTAGTATTAAACAAAAAGGCAATTGTAAAGAAATTATAATAAAACATTATCTAAGCAGTGCGCAGTGCTAAGTATAAAGATTTTTTAAAGCTAGGAATAGAGCCACTGAAAAAATCAACCTTATCCGTAACTGTGTTGGCAGATTTTAATATACGAATAATTGGATCACTAGAACCATATTTAGTTTTTATGGTAGCATAATGAAATACATGACTTCTTCTAAGATACCTTGTGGGAGCATAAAAGTGAATAAGTTCTAATAATTGCGGACAGGAGATTTGAGCATGTATAATTTTGAATAAAAAAGATAGATCAGTGACAATCCTGCGATCATACAAAGAAGTCATATTAAGTATCTTTAGTAATGGGTCATAATCATGATCATTGCGCAACATGGGTCTGTTTAATCTAAAAGCAATATGCCTGATGAATTTATGCTGCACTCTCTCTAACATTAGGTTATATTTTGAGAATTCCGGAGACCAGATGACTGAAGCATACTCTAATTGAGGCCGGACCAATTGAATATAGAGTAGCCTAATGGTGTCCATGTTTTTAAAATCAGTGGTGAAACGCTTAATAAAACCTAATGATTTGAGAGCAGTGCTCACAATGTTGTTGCAGTGCTTTGAGAAATTTAGTGTTGGTGTAATGCAGACACCAAGGTCGTTAATTTCACTAACCTCCAATAATTCGAGACTATTAAAACTATAATCCGCGATTATAGGATGAATGCTACGGGATGACCTCATTACATAACATTTAGTAATGTTTAGTTTCATTTTATTTGTTCTGCACCAATCACAAAACCTTGTGAGATCAGACTGAAGTTTATGTGTATCACAAATATCTGAAACTCTTCTAAAAATCTTGAGGTCATCTGCGTACAAAAGAAACCTGCTGTGGGCAAAAACATCTTGTAAATCATTAATAAAAATATTAAATAATAATGGACCCAGACGTTAACCTTGAGGAACTCCTGAGGTGGCTTTTATAGGAGAAGATAGGGAGTTTTTCACTTTAACAAATTGCAAGCGGTCCATGAGGTAAGATTTAACCCATGCCAGCAAGTTTCCATTACATCCTATAGCCGAAAGTTTTGATACTAGAATTGAGTGATCAACCGAGTCGAAGGCTTTTTTAAAATCAGTGAAAACAGTATCAACTTGTAAATTACTTTCCATGCTGGTAGAAATGTAGTTGCAAAAAACAGTAAGACTAGTGACTGTAGAACGACCTTGTATAAAACCATGTTGTTCATCGCAGATGAGATGAGAAAAATTTGACTAAGTTTCTCACTGACAATATTTTCAAATACCTTAGGTATTACACTAATGATAGAAACAGGTCTGTAGTTTCCGACATCTGAAACATTTCCTGACTTAAAAACGGGTGTTACCAGAGAAGTTTTCCAGCACGTTGGAAAAATTCCAGTACTTAAAGATTTATTAAAGATAATCCAAAGAGGCCGAGATAGAATAAAACTACAAGATTTGAAAAACTTAGGGGGTATGCCATCATATCCCGGACCTTTTTAATATCAAGAGAATTTAGTTTTGTGAATATTTCACTGATATTAATGAAAATATCAGATACATGTGTAACAGATTGTGTTTCAATTATGGAAGATGTAGCGGAGTCGGAGACGTAGACATTGCCAAAAAATGAAGCAAAGATATTAGCAATAGATTCACTATTTGTGGCAGTTTCAGTTGCATTCGACATTACGTTAGATATGTTATTTGAACGACGATGAGAATTGACAAAATTCCAGAAAGACTTAATATTGTATTGTAATAGAGTATTCGGTAGCATGAATGTATGCAGAGTAACATTGAGTAGTTAATTTCTTACACATAGAACGTAGATTCGAAAAGCATAAATAGTCAGCAAAAGAACAGGTCTTTTTAAAATTCAGATGAGCACGCTTTTTCTCTTTTACTAATTTGATCAGTTGTGGAGAAAACCATTTAGGGTACTTAGAGTTATTATAAGTACATTTAGGAACAAACGTATCAATAGCAACAAACAAGTACTCATACAAGATGTTAACTGCATCATCAACACGTAAGTCAGTTAGAATGTTATCCCAATATATACTGCTCAGATAGTCACAAATTCCTTGAAAGTTACCTCGATTGAAATTATAGTACCTATAAGAGTCACATGGTTTATAATTGAAAACAGACAATTCAATCGAAGTATTCAGCGGAGGGTGAAATTTATCCTGTCGTAGAAGCGTATCTAGAGCTCGAGTAACATAAGTCTTCTGGATGCTGGAGAAACAGAGATCCAACATACTTCCATGTTCGTTGAAAAATTCATTTTTTTTGTAATAAACTATGATAATTCATAGTTTGTAATAAGCATTCACAGCTAAAAGTTCATTTGATGATGCATTTGAACGCATAACGTATGATAAGTAGGACTGATTGACAATAAAATCGGTATGAGGTAAGTTGTAATCACCAAACACAAGAATGTGACTATTTTGATAAGCATCAACAATTTCCGAGATCGAACTGCAATTGCTCTTCATATAATGCTGCAGGCGATGAAGGTGGTAAATATACTGCACCAAGTATTATCGGATGAATACCATTGTGTATAATAACAAATGTTTGTTCAACTTTAGTACTTTTTATATTAACTTCTTCACAACTTAGTGAGTTTGGAATAGCTATAAGAACACCACCAGCCCTGCTAAATCCACTTGTGAGATCCGATCTATCACATCGAAAGATTCTGTAGCCATCAAATCCGAGTTCACCAGCAGGTATTGTTTTATCAAGCCAAGTTTCAACTAAAACAAATATGTCATAGATATTTGATAAAGAAGGTATAGCCTGCCGTAAATTGTCCAATTTGGTTCGAAGACCTCGTATATTCTGGTAATAAATGTTTAGTTTATTCATTCGTTTTTTGGTGCCGTACGCCTGGTAACAATTTTTGGTATTCCATTGAAATATCTAGTAGTTTTTCCATTATCGTTGGTACTCCGTAGTTCAGCTTTGAGTTTATTTAAATATGACCGTTGGTCATATATTACCATAATATAAAATGACCTAACCGGGTCTCTGAATGCCCTATCATAGAAGGTTAGTAGTGCATTTTACTCGTCATTCCACGCGCTTTCAGATGCCGCTTAGCCCAATACGCTACCTGAAGTAGGAGCGACGTAAATTGAACAAACGTGATAGAATTACGCAGAATTCTTATATTAACCATAATATGATATGATCTATTTGGGTCTCTGATTGCCCTATCATAGACGGTTAGTATTGCATTGTACTCGCCATTCCACGCGCCTTAAGACGCCGCCTTGCCCAATATACTATCTGAAATAGGAGCGTCGTAAATTGAACAATTGTTATAGAATTACGCAGAATTCTTATATTAACCATAATATAAAATGATCTAATCGGGTCTCTGTTTGCCCTACCCTAGAAGTTTAATTGTGCATTTTACTCGACATTTCATATCCTTTAAGATGCCACCTAGCCCAATACGCTATCTGAAATAGGGGCGACGTACATTGAACAAACGTGATAAAATTACGCTGAATTCTTATATTAACCATAATATAATACGATCTATTCGGGTCTCTGATTACCCTATCATAGAAGTTTAGTAGTGCATTTTACTCGACATTTCATGTGCTTTAAGATTCCGCTTAGCCCAA